>LOJH01043209.1:0-14038 GCA_001685095.1 Ellobius talpinus
GACTCTGCCCTTCTTTCTCCCAGCATTCAGTTCTGTCTTCCTTGCCTACCTAAGCTCTGCCCTGCTATAGGTCCAAAGCAGTTTCTTTATCTATTAACCAATAAAATCAACACATAGACAAAAGGACCTCCCACACCATTATGATACATAACCACATTGATTTTGAGCAATGCACATAAGGCTTGTAGGCACAGTTGAGGGGGATAACATAAAGTGAATGCGAAAACTCAGCAAACTTTCAGCTCATCTCAATTTTGAGGATAAGTGTAAAAATCCCCACCCCAAAAAAGATATTAGCAAACTAAATCTAAAAATGTGTAAAACCAATCCATATATAATGCCCAAAAAGTGTGGATCTGAAGACTGAGTGGGAGTTTAACAGTAGCAGAAAATCTAGATTTGACACAAGCAAGGGTCATCTGAAAGGAGGAAACCTCGATTGAGAAAATGCCTCTGTAAATTCCAGCTGAGGGCGTTTCCTTAATTAGTGATTGACAGGGGAGGGTCCAGCCCACGGTAGGTGGTGCCATCTCTGGGCTAATGGTCCTGGATTAGGTCAGAAAGAAGCTGAGCAAGTCACAGGGCTACTGCCAGTAAGCAGTAGCCCTCCATGTAGTCTGCTCCAGTTCCTGCGTCCAGGTGCCTGCCTTGCGTGAATGCCTGCCCACACTGTTTTTGGCAATGAACTACTGTATGGAGCTGTGAGGGGAATAAACCCTTTGCTCCCTGAGTTGCTTTGGGTCATGGTGCTTCTTCATAGCAATGGTAGCCTTAACTAAGACAATATTCATTCAGGACAAATCCTCTAAATTCTTTTCTATCAGTTTTTACAGTCAACCTGACAAAGTAGAGTTACCTAGGAAGAGGGAACCTTAGTAAAGGAGTTGCCTGGGTCAGACTGGCTCAGAGGCGTGTCTGTGGGGAATTAGCTGGATTATTTCTTGGAACTATTCCTCAGGCAGATGGTCCTGAGCTAGCTAGTGATGAGGAGACGCAAGCTAGTAAGTAGTGTTCTTTTGTGGTTTCTGCTGCAGTCCTGTGTGCACGCTCCTACCTTGGCGTCCCTAGATGGTGGATTGGAGCCCTATAGGCTCAACAAACCTTCCCCCCCCAAGTTGCTTGTAGTGGTGGTGTTTATCACGTCAACAGAAAGCAAACTAGGACACCTAACAAGAAATTAATTCTCAAAACTGTATGGCAGGGCTGGGGAGACAATTCTTGAAAACATGAGCCCTGGAGTCCAACCCCAGAACCGGCATGAAAAGCCTGCAGGAGCCCGGAAGTGAGAGATGAGAGGATCCTAGGACAGTCGCCTAGTGTCATTTGTAAGCCTCAGGCCAGTGAAAGATCCTATCTCTAAAAACAAGGTGGGTGATACCTGAGGAATTAGGACACTTGAAGTTGACTCCAGCCATGCTTGCCTATGCTTCTGTGTCACCATTTGGGATCAGAAGGTCTTAAGTTCTAGGTCCGCTTATGGTACATAGTAAGATCCTATGGGAGGCAGAGACAGGCAGATCTCTGGATCTGAGGTCAGCCTGCTCTACAGAGTGAGTTACAGGATAGCCAGGGCTACATAAAGAAACCCTGTCTCAAAACACCAAACCTAAGCAAAACAAACCCAACCAACCAAACAAACAAACAAACACCAACCCTAAGGCTAGGGTTAAAGCCCAGTAGCTGCCTAGCATGAGCTTTATCTCTAATATTTTAAAAGAAGAGCAGGGGGGGCAGGGAGCCCTACAACAAATACACGAGCTAAGGAGTTGTTAAAAAGCATTTCTCTCCTGTCAGGTACAAAAGCAAGGGAGCCTGTCTATCATGGTTTCTAGTCAACATTTCTTGCGTGTCCATGCCAGTAGAGTAAGAAATTAAAGACAGTGGACAGGAAAGGAAATAAGGTAATGTGATGATAAGATTGTTTTTATAGAAAATTGAAGAAATGCTTTAAGACAAACTGTCACATGTTAAGGAGAGAGTTTGGTAAGACTACCAGGGAAAATCCCAATATGCTTCAGTCACATATAAACAACAGATGATAAATTGGTACCCATAAGTTAACGCATACAACAACAACACAACTTACAAGGCTTTTCCCAGTGAACTGAACAAAAGAGTTCTGAATCCTTTCTGGCTAATAACTGAAATATAGAGAACACATAAATGAATGAGAAACTACAGGAGTTCATTCTGCATTAATTTATTATTTTGATGATTAAAAATTATTTAAAACAGCAATGATCTCTTCCTTAATATCAAAATTCAGTGCAATTTCAGACAATATCTCAAGTTATTTTATGTTACTAAATTTTACATGGTAAATGACTCTATATTTAACTTTATGAATCAAGAACTAATAAAGTTCTGAAAAAGTGAGAATCATGTTTATCAAGTACTAAGGCTTAAAATAAAATTATAAGACTGAAACAATGTACAACAAGGCAGCGATAGACATTAGACAATAAAACAGAAAAGACAATTTAATGAATGGTTAATAAATGAATGTGTGGTAAAGGGTTCTAAAAACATGGTCTCCAGATAGAAAAAGGCAAAATCATTTCCTATCTCACTCTACACATGGAAATCAATTTTGTGTAGAATAAAGTTTAAACTTCTGAATACAAAATAAGAGAAAACCATTATTATATTAAGACTCATTAAAATAGACTTGAAAATCCATAGATACAAAAATTTTAAATAAAATGTCGAGTTAGAAAAGTAAGTTGGAGTTCAGTGATGGTGCAACTTCTTTAATCCCAGCACTCAGAGAGTCGGAGGCAGGCAGATCTCTTGTGAGTTCTACAGCCTGGTCTACAGAGTAAGTGCCAGGACAGCCAGGGCTACACAGAGAAACCCTGTCTTGAACAAACAAACAAACAAACAAACAAACAAACAAACAAACAAACAAACAAAAAAGTAATTTAGAGGCTGGAGAGATAGCTAGCTGGACAAAACACTCACTGCACATGTGTGCAGAGCTGAATTTGATCTCTAGTAATCATGTTAAAATCTGGGCATTGTGGCCCATGCTTCTAATCCCAGCACTGAGGAGGTCTATACAGGAGGCCTGCCACCCTATCCCAAAGAGCAAGCCCTTGTTTTACAACACAAAGAGGACAGCCCTTGAAAAGCAGCACCTTAAGTTGGTCCCAGACCTCACATACAACTGCATGCACACCCCTCCTCCAACAAAGAGACCCAAGTTAAAAAGAGAGATATCAATACACACTTACAATCCCAGAGGCAAGTGAAAGGTGGATGCTTCAAGTTTGAGATCAGCCTGGTCTACACAGTGAGTTCCAGGCAAGTCAGGGATGCATAATGAGACTCTGTTTTTAACAAACCAAAAGTAAAAAGGGTGGGCAGGGGAGGAAAAGGAAAATTAAGTTGGAAAATGACACACAATATACACAAGGATGAATAAATATGATATCATGGCATAAAAATTATAAAGCTATCCATCAATGAACCCAACACTTACAAATTCAAACATCTACGCAGAAGATCACTGAGTCCCCTTAATTCTGTTAATAATTAGGGAAATAAACATTAAAAATCAATGAGATCCCAGCATATTGGCAAAGGTATTGTTTGTTAATGTGTATCACAGGGCTCTCTGTTTATCATCCTATTGATTTTCCAGTTTGGGATGGGCACTTTTTTGTACTTTATTGGTCATTCATGTATGGCTGATGTATGTATATGCAAAATGCCTTAACATGACCTTAATCTTCAACATTTCAGCTCTTTGTTCACCAGAGAACATACTGTTCCATTTGTTATCAAAAGCTGTAAAATTTAAAATTTCCATCAGGAAATTTAAAATCATATTGAATGTCTACTTCCTCTCCTCACTGGCATCTTATTTTCAGACGACTGATCCAAGCGCAAAGACTGACTTGCGCAGAAGGAAATAGCTGAAAACAGAATCCAATGCATGTGTCATGCTTTTCTACCAAGCCACTTGTTCAAATCTTTCACAGAGACCATCAGAGGTGCCCCAGGAGGTTAGTTTCTAGGAAATCTCTAGGTTGCAATGAGAGCAAACTGACCATCAATATTGAGTTGTGGTCAGATGAAAGCAGACTAAGTTTCTTTGAGGAGAAGGGCTCAGAGCAGAGCCATCTCATCACTCCTTCACAAATAGCTTTTATTTATTTGTTTGTTTGTTTTCTTTTGTTTTTTTGCTTTCTTGAGGCAGGGTTTGTCTGTGTAATACCCCTAGCTGTTCTGGAACTAACTCTGTAGACCAGGCTGGCCTCRAACTCACAGAGATCCGCTTGCCTCTGCCTCCTGAGTGCTGGGATTAAAAGCAGGAACCGCCATATCACCAACACCCGGGCCCAAACAGTTTGAAGTAGAGAAAAGTCTGCTGACTTTTGATCTGCTATCCCACTTTGGCAATCGGTCCGTCTTATTCCTTTGTGGATTTAATTATCATTTTGGTGGACACTTCATCTTATTCTTTTAGGGGCTTAGTTAATGTTAATTTTTTTCCCTCGTGGACATCGTTTCCAGAGCAATGTGTGAGATACCCAGAGAGCTGACCTTGGAGAGCTTGGCCTTAGTGATTCTCACAACCACACCCAGGCACCAGCAGAGTAGTCTGTCATCCTCACGGAAACACAATCAGAGTTTAAACAAAACATGGATTTGTTTGCCTCTCATACAGTGGGAAATTTTAATGCACACAGCTCAGGGCTTGACTGTTGCCTCCACAGTCCATGACACCCCGACTCTATGCATACCAGAAAATTGTTAATGCTCCAGCCATTACAACTAATTCCCAAGCCGCAAGAGAAGGCAAGGCAGAAATAGCTACTGCAGAGTCAGCTGCTCTCTAAGTGGCTCTCCTAGCCGCCTCCCAGGAGTAATGCTTCTGTCCTTTTCCAGAAACATGTCACGTGGTCACCGTGAGCAAGAGAGTGAGCACATTGTCACTCTGAGCAGAACTAAAGGATCTGTTTGTAAATAAAGCAGGAGAAGCACGGTTGGTCAGGCATTTAAGAGTCTAAGCCATCTAGTGCTCAAAATTAAGGGTAAATATTAAGTGAATTCAGGTTAGGACCATATGGCCAGGAATATAAAATTAGCCCATTATCTTTCTTGATGATGAGTTGAACTTAGGCAAATGGTGGTGGGGGGTGGAGACAAAAAGGCTCTGTATAGGGGCATGATGAAAGTTCTCAAAGCAGTGGAGAGAGGAAACAGGGAGAGGGAAGGAGGGGGGGAGGCTTTCCTCTGGTTTCTCCGTGAGTATGAAGATCCACAGTGACAACCCCAGACCAACACTAGCAGATTCCACCTCCAGAGATGCAGATGTTACAGTATTGATAGAAACACACTGACATGTTGATTAATAGGAAAGGACAGAAAGACCATAAACAGACCCTTACATTGATTAAAAAACAAAACAAAACAAAAAACCAAAACAACAAACCCGATTTTCTCCTGTGGTTGTGTGGGAGCCTAAGGCCTCGTACAGGCTAGACAACTGTTCTCCCACTGAGCTGCATCCTCAACCAGACACTGATCTGAAAAGGATTCAAAGTCAGACATAGAGAACAAAAAGTGTCGCCTTATTAAAACAAAACAGCCTAACTTAGATGGGAATAGACTAAAATGTAAAACTCAAAAGTATAAAATTAGCAGAATAAAACAAACAATATTTGTGGTTTTGGACTAGCAACCATGTCTTAAATATGATACCCCCAGGCCCCCACAGACTATAAGAAAATGGTAAAATGAATTTCCACAAAATTAAGTTTCTTATCTTAAGATACAGTTAGAAAATAGAAAACAGGACCCACAGATTGGGAAAGGAGAAATTTGTAATGAAAATATTTGGAAGATTTCTGCCCAGAGACTATATAAAGAACTTTGAAAACGTCCTAAGCAATCTAATAATAAATGGATACAAAAACGTGTATAGATAATTTTCCAAGGGGAGTTTGTGGTCTGCAGTTTAAGTACACAAAAAAATGTTGGGTAATATTAATTGTCAGACACTGAAAACCAACACAGCACAAGAGACACCTAGTACCGTGAGTAATTTAATTCTGTGTAGTGATGTACTCCTGTAAGCTCAGTCCAGAGGCAGGAAGATCCTCAAAAACAAAACAACAACCAAAGGCCTGGGTAACCAACTGTAGGCAAGGGATGAGTGAACTGGAACTTTCTTACAAGGATGGTAAAGCAGTCTGCGGAGCTTGAGACCTGGCCATTCCCTTTCCAGGTGTCCACACAGGAGACAACACCTCCATCCACCCAAAGACGGTACAGGAATGCTCCTGGTAGCTTTCTTTTTGATGTGAAAAAAAATTAGAAGGAGCCTAAATTAATGGGCAACTGGCTGAATACCGTTTAGTATAGTGGAATACTACTCAGAACAAAAAGGGATTTGGGCACGATTGTTAACATGTATTAACAAGTAGCCATGTCCAAATAATTACGCAGAGTTAAGGAAGCCAGATAAAAACAATTATAACTCGTATGACACGGCGTTCACACACTCTGGAAAACGTAAGCAAACTGAAACACAACAGGTTTTAGGCTAGGAATGATCCCAGTCGGAGGGAGGTTCATGTGGGAACAGGAAAGAGTTGGAGGAGGCAGTGACGGGTTGGAACCCGGTACTCGGCTGCGGGTCCAGAAACCCAGGTCAAACACAAGTGCAAAGAGCAAGCAGGTAAGTTAGGGAGTGGGGGTGGGGTGGCGGACTAACCAGGACGGAGAGAAAGGAGCAAGAGATGGAACCTGGGCGGAGAGAAGGGACCAGACGGAGAGCGAGAGCAGGGGAGGGTGGGGGAGGGAACCCGTTGGTGGCTGTGTCATGGTGCGCCTACTGAGAGCACTGCGGGGTCTGCCCTTGTTGGAGGTGTCTGGGCGGCCAGTTCGGGGTTGTGCGGGGTCGGGACGCGGGGACTCAGGTAGGTCTTCTGTCGCCGCCACCGCCGCCTCGTAGCCTTCGGTTTCATTGCCCTGGCTGTCCCGGAGCCGCCTCCGGTGAGGCCTTAAGAGCCTGGTCCCGGTGACCCGCTGCCCTTTGCAGCGGGAGTTGTTGAGCACCGTGGTGGGTAAGCTTGGTGTGTTGTGGGAGCATTAATCCCGGAAAGAGTCCCGGCAGGGTACAAATTCACTCCCACGCTTGCACACAATTCGTTTATATGTTACATTTTAGTTAGTGCATAAAATAGTCAGTGTCAGGTGCCATAGTCAGTGACCCAGTGGCGGCCAACAGCTGTATCTCGCGCACCCTCCCCTGAGCTGGAGTTAGTCCTTTGCCCTGTACACACCCGCTTGCTGCCTCCTGTCCTGTGTGAGCTGCCCACTGCAGTCTTGTGGGTGCTCGCTGCCATGCTGCGTTTGTCTGTGTGAATCTAGGACCTGAGACTTGTGCTAATCATTCTAGTGTTCCCAAGTCATTGTTAGTGGCTAAGAGACAGAATGGGGGTGGGGTGGTAAGTGCTTTTGGTCCCCATTTGTGAGTTGAGGGAGTAGGAGCCACCAATTTCGTGCCCTGGCAGCTGCTCTCTTGACCTCCTTTCCAACCCCCTCCTTTTCAACCCAATTTTATATTATGCTTCTTTTGGAAATCTTTTTAGACCCTTGGTACTTTAAAATTTTAGTGTTCAATAAATATATGCCCTGAGATTGTGGACTGTTAACTGATCCAACATGACTTCCGGTTAGAACTTCCCTCTCTCCTTTGGTATCTCAGCAAGACTTTGCAAGCCTTAGTAGGTTGGAGCTGTGCTGCTCCTTACAGCTGAGCGATTTCAATGGAAACTTCACGGAACTAGTGCTGTCAAAAGCAGCTTGATGAATAGCCCTGGGAGCTGAGAGTCTTCAACCATATTAAATTTGGCCAGACACCAGAACATAGCAGGAGCTGTGGAACTTAGCAGACAGCCCCTCCAGGGAGTTTACTCTACGGAAATAATTCAAAAGAACAAAACTGTACATGCAAAGACCTTCTTAACAGCATTGCTCTCAGGATGGGAAACTGGCCTCAACCCAAACAGTTAAGGAATACTTAAGTAATGCACAAAGGTCCAGATCAACAAACTGCATCCGTTAAGAATGAGAAGCAGGTTATAGTTCTGCGGTTATGGTCTTGGTTGTTCCAGTCTCTGCTCTGTGCCCTTTACTGGCTTTGATGTGTGAGTTGGGCCTCCATAACAAACACTAAGTAGGGGGCGTAAATAACAGGTATTATTTGCAATTTGGAAGGCTGAGGGGTCAAAGATCAAGGAGACAGATTTGGCTGCCAATGGGGCCCTGCTATCTGACTTAGAGACTTCCACTATCCTATATGCGTTCATATGGGTTTCCTGCAGTGCAAGTGGAGAAGAACCTCTTTTTCTTTTCCTCCCCTTTTGTCTTCCCCTACCTATCTCTGCCAGTATTGGAGATGAAGATATGACAATCTTTAATGTGTATGAATTTAGCAACAGGGAGTCAAACTGCATCGGGGAAACAAGAGCGGGGGGAAGAAGGAGCCCACCATCATGGCTGGAGTGGAGATTTCCAGGAGGTGATTAGAAATGGAGGTGGTGCAGCAGGCCTGTCTACCACGGAGGAAAATCCAAGTTAGGGAGTCTGCATCTTGGCCTGGGATTTGCAGATATTAAGGCAATAAAATTTCCGAGAAGGCAGTATGGAGGCAGAAGGAAGCCTAGGACAGGACCCCTCCTCCCCCCAGGCAGGTTTAGTAATCATTTGCATCTGTCTTTGCTTATTTGTTTTTTTCTCTCTTTTTTCTTTTCTTATTTATAAATTAAAGTGCTGAATGATTATAAACTCCTTCCAGCATTGAATAATGAAAACATTTATTATCAGAATTAAGCTTATTGCCCAGGTTGGCTTTTATCTGTTTGTTTTGTTGTTGTTATTGCTGTTAACTTGACACAAGCTATAGTTATTTGAGAAGAGGAACCTCAGTTGAAAAACTGCCGTTAGAGTACCTATAGGCAAGTCTGGAAGGGCATTTTCTTGATTGATGATTGCTAGGGAAGAGCCCAGGCCACCGTGAGCCATGCCATCCCTGGGCGGGTGGTTCTGGCTGGAGAAGAAAGCCAGCTGAGTGAGTCAGTGAGCAGCTTCTCTGGCTTCTCTGTTCCAGTGTGGCCTCCAGCTCCTGACTGCCCTCAGTGATGGATTGGGACCTGAGTTCTGAGATGAAATAAGTCCGTTATTACCAATCTGCTTTTGGTCATGGTGTTTTGTCACCACAACAGAAACCCTAACTAAAGCGACTTTATACCCACCTTAACTAAATACTGTCTTGTCCTAGAGGCTTTGTGTTTGTGTGTCCATATAAATACAACAGGACAGAAGTAATAATGAGCAGGAGAAACGAAACGAAACCTGGACAGAGATCACGAAGCACAGTGACTGTTTAAAGTCTAAAGGTTAGTGTCAGGAAGTCAAGGCCAGTCTAGACTACATAGTGGGTGTGACAGCCTGAACTTTTCAAGACCTTATCTTAAAACAAACATAAGCAAACAGATAAACAGACAGATTTGCTCTGGGGAAGATAAAACAGGGATCTCTACGCAAGAGAATTTTTAAAATGCAGACCTCGCTGGCAAACAAAAATGAAGATACCTTTACAGGAAGCCAGGGAAGAAGTATAATAACTCTGCTCTCAAAGATCATGTCTATCCAACCCTCACTGCTCCCATCTGGGCCCTGACGGAAACCACTTTTCAGAACTAGCATGTGGTGCTTCTGCACTACTCTTGGGCACACACCTGAAGGATCCTAAGTGCTACCTCAGGACATTTGCCCAGTCATGTTCATTGCTGCCTTATCCACAATAGCTAAGAAATGGAACCAGCTGAGACGTCCAGCTGGTGCATGGAAAATATCACACTGTTGTGGATATTTGTTGTGGAGTTCAAAGCCACCTGGAAAAGACCGCCAGACTCACTTCAGATAATATTAGACAAATTTATTAAAACTGTTAGCATGCCTCAGTCTCTAAGTGCTGTGCAGAGACAGGTGAAGGAAATCTTTGGTTTTTAAAGGCAAAACCCCAAGAAGTTCTTGAATGTCTATCAAAGCAAGTTAGGGAGGCCAGAGAACTGCACTGCTCTGCCAAGATAAGGTTGTCAAGGTGACCTTCAAGTAGTCCTTGGATATCTGCATAAAGCAGGTTACAAAAGTCAAAATCAGGAGTTGACCACATCATTACAAGCCGATGGTTACTGCCACACAGTTTTGAGTGGGGGCCAATAAGTCAGGGTTGTCAGGAAGTTATCTTTGAGAAACTTAAGTCAGAGATAGACAGCTATTAGGTACCAAGGTGGTTGCCTATTCCAAAGTGGGGTTTCTTTAGCCATCACACAGTACACACACACACACACACACACACACACACACACACACAATGGAACTTTATCCAACTCTAAAGAAAATGAAATCACAGTATTTGTAGGAAAATCTGTTTGTATTCAGGCATCTGTACTGGCCTGCCTTGGGGTCCTGACAAGATATGGCCTCAGCTGTAGCCACTAAGAGCACCCCCTCTGCATTCACTATGTTCCCTTTAAAAAGGGCCCTGCTCCCCTCCCTTTGTCCCTCCCTCTGCCTTTCTCTCCTCTTCTGCTGCTCCTGTCCCCAGAGACCAGTCTCCCCTCTCCCCTCCCCCTTTTCCCATTCCCTTTCCCCTTACAAAAAGCCCCTCCATGTGAGCTCCATAGCATGGCTTCTTTCTTTCTCACGCTACTTTTTAGATCACAACAAAATGAATGGAACTTGAAGTCATTATGCTAAGCAAGGCATCCCAGACCAGGAAAGACAAACACCTCATGTTTTTTTTTCCCATGTATAGATCCTCCATTTTCATTATATATTTTAATGTAAATTGTGTGGGGTGTCAAGATACAGGTCATAAAAGCAGACGGAAGATGTGGCGTTGAGGAGAGGCCTTAAAGAAGGATGTGAGGAATGGGGTGACAATATGTGTGTAAGCAAAAGGAGACTAGGGAGCAGAGGGGTGTGGAGGAGGATGGCGGAAGAGCAGTAAGAAAACAGCATATAGATGGGAATGCCTTAGTGAACCCATTACTCTACGTGCTACATTTTAAAGTAATTTTTAAAATTTGCAAAAAAGAAACCGAGGCACAAAAAGCTTTTTTGATTAATCAGCAGATTCCAGAAGCGTCAGGAGGGGTCAGAAGGATCAGAAGGGTCAGGAAGACTAATGTGCCTACTGCAGATGGGATATTATAAACTATCTAAGGAAAACTAAACCAAGAAAAGTCTTGAAATTTTTAATGCAGAAATGGGAGGAAAATTCCACTTTCACTATAAGGTAGCTGGGGAGAATTTGTTTGGTAGTAGTTCCTATTTGAGCCACTTCTTTGGGGTCAGGCCCCAGGAGGACCAGACAGGCCACTGGCTCTCTCTCTCCTCAGCCTTGATTTCTTGTTAATGAAATGCTTGAGGCATCTTGTGCCTGAGACTTCTGGTTCCCGTGAAGAAAGACACAGTGGAGAAAGAGCTGGGATTATTCATCCAGGTGATAGTGCACCCAGAATGGGGGAGGGGAAATGCTTCATTTTAATAAAACAAATTCCCTACTTGACAATGCAGAGTCTCTTACAAAGTCCAAGCTCTCTCTAAGCAAGACTGACTGGCAGAAGAAACTGACCCCTGAGCAGTTCCATGTCACCAGAGAGAAAGGAACTGAAGTGGTAAGCAGAATGACCTAGTGTTGATAAGATGTTCTGGGGGAGGGGACATTGGAGTAGAGGTGCCTACAAACCTCACGTGCACTGTGAGGATCTGGTCGGCCTCCGGCAGTCTCTGTGTCTGGCCATCAGTTTCCATCCACCTGAAGAAACAAGAATCCTTCTCCATCCTTTAGTACCACACAGGCTCTCCAAGCTCCACTGCCTCATCCCTGCTGACCAGGCCATCCTCAATCCATCTGGCTCTGTCTACTCCTTTCTTCTCCCTGCTTTCTCCTTCCCTCCCCAAAGGAGTCTTGAGAACAAAGTGGACCATCTTGGAAGCTTACCATCGCTCTCAAAGTAAATGCACAGTACTTACATGCTAACCGGGTCCCCCCAGCAGGAGACCCTCCCTGCGTTCCTGCCTCAGATGCAGCCATGCTCCCTCTGGCACCCGCACTATGGCCACATTGTCCTCACAGCAAGCAAATACTCTGCTGACTTCCATGTAAGGTATCCTCAGGGTCCTGGAAAGGCATGGGAATCCCCTGGAGCTGGAGTTACAGACTGTTGTGAACTGCCAATGATGTGGGTTATGGGAACCAAACTTGGGTCCTCTGGAAGAGCAAGGAAATGCTCTTAACAGCTGAGCTGTCTTTCTAACCCAGAGACCCAACCCAACCCAGATCACTTTCTCCAGGAGTCCTTTGCTCAGGCCCTGTCTGGTTCGCCTCTGCAATGTTCTCCCTCACAGCAGTGCACCTGTGTTCCCTTTCCTGGTACTTGCTCTGTGCCTGGCTAGAGCAGGCCTTCAAAAAAGAGCTGGTGGTGAGTGGTGTGTGTCCAGGGCAGACACCCCAACTGCACTGGATAGTCTCAGCTTCTGCTATCCCCTCAGGTAACATCACTGTGCTGGCACTGAAGCTCACGACAAGTGGTACCAGAAACAGACAGATACAGCCACTGTGGTTTTGCTGTTGCACTGTTCCTGTGAGATGCTTTCATTTCTGAAGTAGATCCCATGGGCAGACCACTGCGTAGTGGTTCTTTCGTGTTGTGTGACCAGTGTATTTGCCTATTGGTATCCATGCAATGTGTAGGCAGCTTTGGTCTTTTAAACATGATCACAGGCTCACTTTTAAACATGATGCCACGGCCACCAGACAAGCTGGCAGATCCTCACTGATTCTTGGGAAATTTTTTTGGAGTTATGTTTTTGTCCAGCTTCCTGTGGGTGGAAATGAGACTGTTCCTCATTGCTGTTACCTGCACAAGGGAAACACATGGTGCTCCGAGAGGCTGTGTGTCTCAAAATGTCTTCAGACTAGCCTCGTTCCCAGTAACCAGGCAGGCAGGGTTCCGTGTGTACAGAGAGCCTGGAGACAGTCCACCAGATGCTTAGGCGAATCCATCTGCGGGCTTCTGAAGCAGATGGTACAATATCCTTTGCACTTGGCCCTTTTACAAAATGAGCATCATCCATTATTTTAACTAATGTTGTGAATCCCCTCCAGTTGCCCCACATTTAACTTTCTAGAATTGTGCAGAGCTGTAAGAATCAGTCAGTTTCATTAGGCCAAGGGAAGAGAGGCTCCCAAAACCTTCTGACTAGTGACCCCAATCAAAATTCAGTTGCATATATATATATGAATATATTACATATTATACATATTTATCAGGCAGTAGTGGCATGTTATCAGTGCTTGCAGTCAGGAATTTTGTACTCTGGCTAAGTCATAACCAAGAGTCAGGTGTCAACAGAAGGGAAGTTAGTTTTTCAGGTCCTTCTTCTCTGCCCTCTGGATCTGGTCTCCCTGCTTTGAACCCCGGAAAGAGGACCAGCTTTCTTGCCCTGTGACTTCTAATTGACATGAGATTACCGAGGACACCACGAGCTTCAGAGAATGGGGTAGAGACATCCATCAGGACCCGGCATCTTCTCTATGAGGCAGCCCATGTGGGCATTCCTGGCAGCCACAGCCTCACTAAAATTTGGTGATTGTCTCTTCTCTTGACCGGTAGGCCTGTTGGGGATTGTGTGCTCAGAGTCACCAACACAGGCTCCTCACCTCCTTTTGTTGGTTTTCATCTGCTCTGACCCCTCCTCTTGAATAAGATTTCCTGCATGCAGCCATCCCTTTGAAGTATGTCATCTGCCTCTAGCACGTGAGAACTAACAATCAAATAAGAGGGGACTGGCACTGGTCCAGACAGACTTGAAATCTCAGGGCAATGTTGAAGTTCATGCTGTTTCTGACCCTGCTCCCTTCCCCTGTGCAGGCAGAAATTTCAATTCTGGATTCTGAGTCTTCCTTCCTTCCTTCCTTCCTTCCTTCCTTCCTTCCTTCCTTCCTTCC
>LOJH01043210.1:8268-22306 GCA_001685095.1 Ellobius talpinus
TAGCCCTTTACTCATCTGTACATTAAAACATCTAGTCCACCAGTCCTCCTTCTACTTCTCTGTCCATTACTCTTCTGACCCAGCAAATTAAATCAAAATATGTCTTCTATAAATTAAATTGTCTTACATTTCTTATTCTGCTAGTCGGTTGGGTTTAGCCCTGCCTTGCCTTGCTGAAATCCACATAGCCGCATTTTCAGTACCTACACCTGAGTGGCCTGGAGACAGCAGCATGATCAGCATCACTGGTTCAAGCCCAGCACTGCCGTCCCGGTCCCCCATTCTCTGAGATGACTGTTCACCTCTGCTCTCTCTTCTTGACCTGACTCTACTGCCTTGCCCATTCCTTTCCATACTACTCCCTTCTTTGAATATAGTCTGTGCCTCTGGATCCTGCTTGTCTTCTCCTTCCCTGGAGATAGATCCCTTTCATAGGTACCTCTCATGCTGGCCATCTGACCAGGGTTGGAATAGTATACCATTTGTCTTTAACTCCCTTCTTCATCTAGATGATTTTTTAAAGAAATCTAGATACCTGGCCTCATTTCCTTTAAGAAATTTAGTTATCCAGCTCCTGCCTTAATGCTCCATTTGGGAGTCAGTGCCGTGTCTCCTCCCTTATCTTTCATTCTAGCCTCGATTTTCCCCATGACTTCAAGTTTAAGAGCCACTTTGATTTTGAGAGACATATTAATAAGCAAACTAGAGTTTTAGTTGGTCATCTCATAAATAACACTGCCATGAACCCTCAGATCCCAAATTCTGGGTCATTTATTTCTTTTGTATTCTTTGCTTCTACCTGTAGGTTCTGTGGTCTCTGCCTTTAAAACCTTCCTTTAGTGCTAAACCCTGATCTAGGACACCCACTTTGAACTGTTGAATTTTGTGGTTTGTCTTCGTTCAGATTTTCTTCCTTCTAGTCTAATCTCCATCAGTTATCTCATGTCTTGCACAATGCACAACCAGGCCGTGTCTCTCCTATGCTTACTGTCTGTTAGGACATCTCAGTACAGGTTAGGCTCAGACCATCTTTTTACCACATCCTGGCTCTGTGTGACCCAGCTTTCATACTCTTGACTCCATCTGGCATAATCTCCACAGCCATATCTCTTCTGCTACTTCCCTCATTACTACCCACCTGTAATATCAGAGCCATTGCATTTGCTGTTTCTTGTCAGGCTATGCTTGAGATCTTGCAATTGGACCTCATTATTTCTCGGTCAAATGTTCGCTCTTGGAAAAATGTCCCGGGTGGCTTGGCTAAAGTAACAGCCCCACTGTAACATGTTACCTTGCTTCCTGATCTTCAAGGCCCTCATGTTAGCCCTTGTCCAAGTCACCATTCCATGAAAGCACTTCTTTCAGTGTGGGTACACAATGCTTTTTTTTTTTCTTGAATGAATGATCAGTATAGCTTGGCTTGTGAAACTACAATTCTGATAGAGACTGCAGTTTTCCTCATGTCGCCAGGCTCCTGTTGCCCCTCTGACCTGACAGGTATGTCTTTCCTTGTGGCTCACAGGCCTTAGGAACACAGTGGAAGCTCCTAATTAGATTTTTTCCTTGGGCAGCAAAGAGAATAAATAACGGCAGTCTGAGAATAGAATAATAGCCTTCATTTCTTAGATTCCACATCTACGTGTAGAAGGGTATGGGGTAGATTATAAAGAAACATTCTGATCCTTTACCCCTCACAGTGGGTATATTTGTTCTCTTTTTAGTATTCAAATTGTCTGTAATCCTGATAAGATCCCTTAAGTCTTAAATTTCGATATGATCTGACTAAATGTTTTGAATTGAAATTGTTGGACTTCGTTAAGCTTGAGTATTTTGTAAGGTAGAGTGTCACAGAGGCAGAAAGAACATGCTCCGTGGAAGGCTTTATTCACCCTTAAGGAGCATTACTTTGTCTTTTCCAACGCGTCCATGCAGGCAGGCTGAGCCTTTGGAAGTCAGCTCCTCTAGAAGCGAAGGTGTTCCTGCTGCGGACACATTTCTCCTCCAGGCCCTTTAGCTCTAGCAGTCAAAGAAACCGTGGAACAAAACAGAACAAATAAGGCAAACAAATAACCGTGCCACTTCACTCAAATTTCTAGATACATTTCAAAGCATTTGCCCACTTGCTAGATAAGAGCTTACACTGTAGCTCAGGCTGACCCAGAATTGGCTATAAAGTCCAGGTTGGCCTCAAACTTGTGACAATTCTCAGCCTCTAAAGTTCTAAGATTACAAGTATGAGACATCATGCCTGGCTTTAAATATTCTTTTGCTTGTCTAAGATAAATGGCTCAATATGTAATCTAATATATCTCTAAATATTAATATACTAAGATGTAGAATGTGGGCATGATTTATGATGTGATGATTAAATGTTTTAAATATTTGTGTTATAAATGTGGTTTGTAGTTATTGATAATATAATTTACATTCTATTAATCATGAATAAGTCATTACTATAATTTAGCAATGACTAAAATAGATATTGATTATCATTATTCAGGACTAATATTGAAGTCACTAGTATATATTCTGAACATATTTCAGCAAATGGTAAGTAACTTAAATTTAGAGTTTTAGTAACTGACCAGGCTGAGCTGAAGTAGGTTGGGTACAAGCGCTCATGGTGATTCTCATGACCTTGGAGGTAAATTATGCAACTTCTTGTTCTACAGATTCATACTAGGTGCATTCCAAGAGGTTTTGGCTCTGATGTATGACCTCTAGCAGTATCTGGCTTTTTTTTTTTTTGGTGGTGTCCTGCCTCTGTTCCTTCATCATTAGTGAGGCATATGCTAGCATCTGTCTCTTGGAGAAGTCTGTGCATCCAATGTCTAGCTCACTGTGTGGCTCTCCTGCTGTTCTGTATCTCATGCTAGACAGCACTAGGTGTGTTTGCCTCTTTATGGTCTGCAGCATGTGAACTTTGATTTTATGATGTAGCACCAGGGAGTCTCGCAAGAGTTCAAGAACACCACTATTTAGGTGTATGCGTTTGTTTCTAAGGCTTTATTTACTAGCAGGCTTTTCCTGTTTTAAAATCTTGGTTTTCTATGACTACAACATGAATAATGGGAAAAGTCATAATGAATCTAGAAAAGAAGGATTTAGAGGTCAAATCTTGATGCCAGAATTTCATGGTCTTGAGTGAGTCACTTGACCTCTAACCTCTGTCTGTCCTTTTTCCAAATGGAATTGGTGGTTACCAACCTTGTAAGCTTGTTTTTTTTTTAAACTGAAAATGCCCAGAAACATGAATTTTTACCTGTTAAGGACCTTTTTAAGTACTGAAACATGGACTTTTCAGGTTAAAACTTTAAAAAGTGAAATCCCAGTATAGATCATCAGTGCGATTCTCAGGTACATGGCATTCGAAAGAAATATGAAATATGATCTTTTTTTGTTTTTGTTTTTCAAGACAGGGTTTCTCTGTGTAATGACTCTGGCTGTCATGGAGCTAGCTCTTGTAGACCAGGCTGATCTCGAGTGCTGGGATTAAAGGTGTGCACCACTACCGCCTAGCTAAAATATGATCATTCTTATTAAATTGTTTTATGCTTTAAATAGTATCTGGGATTGGAAGTTGAATCAGTGGTGGGAATGAGGCTGTAGGGTTAGGGAACTGTGACCAGCAAGATGAGAAATTTTTACCCCTAGACTATAGCCCTACTCTTACAGGGTGAACCCTGTGTTTGTCTGTGCTCCAGTGTGAAATCCTTAGGCAATCGGAAACTATGAGAGGTCTTGGAAACACATAGACTGTACTATTTTGAGTTAAAACATTTATAAGAACCTGAAACATTAGCACATGCAAATACCCTCAGCTTGTTGACATTTTATGCAAAGTGGTTAAGTGTTGTAGGCAGATAGGGTTGTCAGTATTTGCTAGTGATTAGTAGGGAGACAGAAGGCCAAATAGATGTGTTCTCATCAGCATTAAAGTTTTGTTCCTGGCTTATTTGCTCCAGTGTTGGATGAGAACAGAGACTTTCTGGATTTTCCCTTCTTTCCTACACTTATTTCTGTCGTGTCGTTTGACAGCTATGCTCAGTTGTGACAAGTTCATGAGAATTGCAGCCCATTCCATACTTCCTCCTCCTCTCGCTCCTCTTTCCTTCCCTGTCTTCTCGTGAGAAGCCTCTGTTCACTGTTCTCCAGGGCAGTAGAGAAGCTGTGTGTATTGCAGTGCGCTGTGAGCTCCAGAGGTCCTGTCATTCAGTCCAGCATGAGGGCTTTGGACTCTGCGCTGGCCTGGATCAGCTTAGGGATGTCTGTGTCACCAAGCCACAGGAATTGCTTGCTGCCCCTTAGCATCCCTGGTTCATGTGGTGACCTAGCTCCTGGAGGAGAGTCTAGAAAAGCCTCAGAAGCCGTCTCTGGGGAGCATAGGTCAGAGGGGGCAGGTTTCCTGCTTTCTTTATGTGTAGTTAATTTAGAATTCTGCTTGCACAAATTCGTTTGAGATCATGTAAAGATTAAACTTACTGTGTGCTGTCTGCATTTCCCTATGGCTTCCCCCCCCTTTTTCCCTGTTTTTAATGGGTAGAGCATGAGCATGTTCAGAATGATAATGGCAGAAACCTCACTGTAATTAAATACATGTGCAGCTTCAGGCCTACAGGAGTCCCAGGTGTGTTCCTCATCTCTGCTTTACTAGTACATCAGGATTTTTTTAAAAAGATGAAAACAAAAGATAATAACTGATTAAAAAAACTGAGACAAATACACAATTATCCAACGAATGCTGTGATGTTATATTGGGCTGTAAAGTCAAATCGTGTTTCACAGGAATGACTGTAAGGTCCCCTGAGCCTGCAGTGACACCTCCATTTAAGAGGCAGCAAGATGAAAACCTCGTTGACTGCAAAACTGCATTCGCGTGTTCTTGCAGCCATGCGCCTGCATCTGCTGTGAAATTTTAGTTAATAACTGAGCTCCCAGAGCTTCGCGGTCTGTCACCGGCGAACATGTTCCCCCGGCTTCCTTCCAGTACATTCATTTTGCTGTAATAAAAGGCTAATCACTCAGCTAAAATTAATAAATCGAAAGTCCTTTTTGCATATCATAATAGTAGCTAACGGTGTCTCTGAATGCTTTGTCTTAGGCGTATGTTGAAGGTATTATGTAGGTTGGTTTTTCAGTACCTCTCTGGAGGAGCTTCCAGCGTTATTTCTCCTGTGTAGGGAGAGTCAAGGCTTAGAGAGCAGTGGCTTTTCCAGGGCCACAGTGCGGTGAGTATTGTAGATCCTGAAGAGTCAGCCAGGGAATTGGAGTAATAGGAAGTTTCTGGAGCCTTACCTGAAGTTGAAGTCTATGTGCAGCCTGGGAATCTTCATTTTAATAAGCCTTGTGGGTAACTTGATCCAGGAAGTTACCTTCGAGAGAGACTAATGTCCTGTCTCCAGAGTCTAGTTCAGCCTCCGCAGTACAGAGGACTCAGGAGTACACAGAGCTGAGGTGAGTTAAGCTATGCTCACCTGCTGATGATGGCAGTGTACACCTGGGGAGGAAGAGACGCCTGATGACACCTCCAAGGTGAGTCAGAGGACACAGCCAAGCGCCAGATGTTCCATGTTTAGAGCAGCACGTGAAATGGAATGTGGCTCAATATTTGACATTGAAATGCACAGAAAGATGTGGCAGAATAGAAGCCTCATAAGTATTATTCCTTATGTTTTTGTTTTTGAGATAGGGTCTCATTGTGTATGCCACCATGCCCAACGTTGTCTATTCCTTGAAGGGACCTTCATTACTTCTTACAAAGAATGTTGCCCAGAACGTTTTTTTTTGTTGGAAAATATGTGTTAAGAGGATGTAAGGATAGAAGAGAAAAATAGTGACTTTGCTATTTTCTTGAAAGAATCAGGCAAAAGTCAAAGTAGCAGTTCCTAGGTGTTCTTCATCCACAGTTAGGTCACTGCCTTCTTGGCCCTGTGGATTTGAATCACTGCCATCATGTGCAAAATAGATTTGCTTCTCTAGTGATAATCAAGAGGGTCCAGTTTAGATGTTTAGATAGTGATGCTGAATTACTCATTGTTTATTAATTTTTTAAGTATAAAAACTTTGTCCTTAAGCCACATGTGAATGTTTAGTAGTGAATGTAGTAAAAATAAAATTCCTTCATAGCCATCCATATTGATAGGAAACTGTAGGGCTTAACTGTATAAACTGTGGTGTTCTTAGCTTTCAGATGGCAAGGCCACATCTGTGTCTTGTAAACGGAGACTGCACTTTCATTTCCCAGATGCCCAGACCCGAATAATCACATAGAAACTTTATTAATTATGACACTGCTTGTTGAATGCCTCAGGCATATTTCTAGCTAGCTCTTACAACTTAAATTAATTCATTTCTATTATTTTATATTTTACCATGAGGCTCATGGTTGGTTACCTCTTGCTTATTGGGCAGCTACATGGCATCTGCCTGACCCCTCCTCTTTTCCTCCTCTATTTCCACTTGGACTTCCCACCTTGCTGTATTCTGCCCTGCCATAAGCCAAAGCAGCTTCTTTACTAACCAATGGTAATAAATATATTCACAGCATACATCAGTGTCTTAATTTGCTTTTTGAGGGAAGACCTGAGGATCACCCCCTACCCCTTCCCTCTTCAGAGGTGTCAGCCTGAGACCAGCAGCCCATTCCTGCTCCTGGTTTTCAGGATTTCTTTGTGGAGGCCTGTGAACTACCTAGTCATGTTGCAAATGCTGGGAGATATTGGTCCTTGTTTGAATTGGGACTAGGAAAATGTCTATCATTTTAGCCTGCCACCCATTTCTATGTGACTACTAGCCTAACGAGTCCTTGGGTACCAGGTGTAGTGACATGGAGCCCTAGCTATGTGTTGTGTTCCTGGCCTGCAAGTGGGGATGAGAGCTGTCTCTGGTAGATGTAGACAGCTTGCTGGGGACTGTCAGAATAAAGTTCTACCAATTAGAATCTTAATCACCAAAAACTTAATTTCCTTATTTCTTGTGGAGGCTGGAACTCCAAACTCAAAGTCAGAACAGGATTGACTTTATTCTGGAGCCTTATTCCTAGCTTAGAGTTGGCTCTTTCTTATTGATGGATTTTCTTGGTCTTTTTTGTGCTTGTTTTCTAATCTCTGCTTATCAGGACAGGGGGTCATAGAGTAGCTTACAGCCCAACCCAATGACTTCATTTAACCTTCATCACTTCTTTAAGGCTTCTGTCCCATTACAGCCCATCTGAGGTCCTGGGGATTAGAACTTCAGTATACAGAGCTTTAAGGGTTGGGAGGACACATTTCAGCTGGTAGTGTGGGTAAGTATTAAACACAGAGTGACAGAAACCAGGGAAGGGCATGCACTGTGGCACAGTGGTGGCTTTGAAACCCTGGATCCTTCTTATGTTTACTTTCTATATAGAGATACATAGTTCATTGATGTGACTTAATACTTGACAGAGCACCTTAATGAAGTGGGGATTTATGAGTTCATGGTTCGAGCACAGTCCATCAGGACACATCAGGACAGGAAAACATGATGGAGTTCATGCTGATAGAGCATACGGCTGGGACTCCTCACACCACAGTGGGCCAGAAACACTAAGCAGCAAAAAAACTTGGATTAGAAGCTTGATCTGGCTAGTAACCCCCATAGCTTTCCCAGTGATCTGCTTGTTCTATTAAGGTTCCATCCCTGAAGGTCCTGTAACATCCCCCAAATTTCTACCATCTAAAGGCAGGGTTTTCAAACACATGAGCCTGCGGGGACATTTCACATTTAAATGATATTACTATATAAGGTTGATTTCATGTGGTAGTGTACACTCGATCGTGTTTGTGAGAAGGTTCTTAGGAGACCAGAAACTGGGTTGTCATCAATAATAACAACAGCCACCATTTGAGGCTCCACGTGTACCAGATCTTTTACACATGCACTCCCATCTTCACAAGCATGAGGATGGTAGTGGTAGATCCATTTTCTGCATAAGCAACGGGTATAGTATAGCACAGTGGTAAAGTGCTTGCCTAGCACATGCAGGGTTCTAGGTTCAATCCCAACACTGAAAGAAAATAATGGGAAAAGATGGAACTGTGGAAAGAGAGTACAGGGTTTCAAGTTGAAAGGTAAGGTTAGTGTCTTGGTTTATTCACCTAGTCTGGCTATCTTGATGCAAACATTAACTGCCTGGACTTGAGTTTCTTTATCTACCAAGTGGAATTGCTGTTTAGTCTCCATCACCAGATGGTAGAAAGAGGGTGTGACTAGACCGTGTTGGATTTTGTTATTAAAAGTGGCATTCCATGATGACCAAGGCAACCCAGTGTTGGAGTTCATCACACATCCGACTCTGGACATACCACCAGAATGTTCGGTGCCTGGCATGCAGTAGCCATTGTACACTGTTGTGATCCCTTTGTCAGGATTGAGTTTATAGCTGGAGTTCTGTGCTGTTTGGCCTTCCAGTTGCTGTCATTTCCCTGGGGGACGGTGAGCTGCAGCACATTTGGCTGATACTGTGGTTTGAGATGTGTGCTGTTGTAAAACCATTTAAGAGTACTGTCTAAAGAAAAGGTCTAATGTAGCCCAGGATCATTGTATAGCAAAGGTGCGTCTTGAACTGCTCACCCTCCTGCCTCCGTCTCCTAAGCTCTGGAATTTTAAGCATGTACCCAAATACCCAGCTAGCCATTTGACCTTTTAAAACAACGAGAAGACCATTGAAACCATGGTTTCAGGTTTCCATGCGTTACTTTGGACCATAAATGGATTAATTTCCTAGAGTGGTTGGCAGTATTTTCAAAAATGTGTGATAAGGGATAACATATTAGAAAATACTAAAACTCCAGAATAATGGGAAAGCATGTTTAATATCAACAAGAATTTTTCATTGGAAGGTGATGTTGATCTGTGCAGACAGAAAGTGTAAGGGTTTTGATTAGGCCTACAGGTGATTTCGAGCTTGGGGTTGTCTGTTTCCACATTTATTACATCTTGATTAAAACCAGAATGGTTTTACCAGAAGCATCCGACACTACCTATGCTTTACTTGTAGTTTCCTTCACTTGCATTGATGAATCTTCTGGTCTTTGAAGCTTAAGGTCTTCAGTGCTGTACCTTCTAAGGCATCAGAGAAAGGATGTTGGGGCTTTGACTGTTACATTTAGGGGTATTCATTTTGAAACATCAAAATGAATTTTATGGCCAAATTGACATTCTAACTATGTAGCTTTCTCCTTTTTATAAGTATAATAACACTTATTTTATATTTGGTTACATGTATTGCCTTTTTACACCCACATTCTGCATTTGTGCAGCATGAGGCCAAGTTCCAGATCTACCTGTTAATGCTGACACTGATTCACCAGTGGCAAGATGGCTCCTGGTAGCATGGCCAGACAGAAGCCGCACCTCTAGACTCAGTAGCTTTGGGACTCTAGGTTTCTCTGAGTTTCATATAGCGGTGGTGGACTTTGCAGGAAGAATCAGAAAATGAAGAACCCTGTCAGAATTTGGTGACCTATATATGAGTGGATCGTGTGTGCTTCTAACTTCAGGATAGACTGACTGCCTCACACACCTGCGTTTTCTAGCTGAGCAACGTGATAGCTGGCCTTTTGTGATGAAAGGCAAGAAAACATTGCTGGCCTTTGATACCTCTTGGCACTGGCTGAAGTGTTTCCCATGTGGCCCAGCCTCTTTCTGATCCCACTGTTAGGGCTTCTCTTGAGCTGCTTCTGCTTGTTATGCGCTAGTCGTTTGTGGTTATCAAAATAGTGAGCGTGGTCATGTGCAAATCTGTTCTGTTGTGGTTTGCCAAGAGAAGCAAAGTTTGATGTTTTTAGAGGGAGAATTAGATGTTTGTTTTGAGCTCTCTCGGTGATTTGTAGTGTGTGCGCACACACCACACATGCATGCATGCACACACATGCACACGCACATGTATGCACACACATGTGCACACACCATGCACACATACACGCACGCACACACATGCACATGCAATGAATGCATGCACACATGCACATGCACAAGCACATGCATGCACGCACACATGCACACACAATGCACAAGCACATGCATGCATGTGCATGCACACACGCGCATGCACAAGCACGCACATGCACACACACACACACCATATCAAGGTGAAAGCATTGAGACTTTTACCCTCCTATTGACAAGACTGCTAAAGAGGAAGCTATAGTAGCAACACTTTGACCTTAGGTGACTGAGATGTTGTCTTGTTTAGCCCCTTCCCCTTCTTCCTGCTCCTTAGATGTGGGTCTGCACACAGACTGCTTCTTCCTTAGCCCAGAGCTCACTGCCTTTTCTCTATTCTTAGATCATTTTTATTCATATAAAATTTGATTATTTTTTGAAAAATAGAATTCTGGATTTAAAATATTTTTTTTCTTTTTTAGTTGTGAAGGTTTTTTGTCTTCCTTATGTTAGAATCATTGGCTGATTTTTGCTTGCCAGAGACTTCATTATCCCCTTTCCTGTTGGAAAGGCTCATTGGGATGTCAAAGGACATAACTTTGTTTCTTTCCCTTGGTGTGTGAGAACAGTTCAGCTTGGGATTGCTTCCAGGCATGATTTTCCCAAGAGCAACTTATTTTATGAGTCACTCAGATGTAATGATTAAAAAACCAAAGTCAACAAAGTGTGGGAAAAGACAACTTTTACATATATATATACACATGCTGTATGTATTTAATCTGAATTTCTGTGGAATCCATGTAAAGAGTGCCTGTGTTAAGCAAGAAGCTCTTGATCCAGTGTCGCTGACCTCCTTCAAGTCAGCACATCTTCCAAGAGGTAACCACTGTGGCCTCTGGCTCTGTGAATTAATTTGGCTTGCCACTGAACTTGATATGAATTGTCATCATTTAGTTACTCGACTGTCTGGTTTCCTTTATTAAAAATTTGGGAGAATTCTTGTGGCATGAAACAATAGTCAATCTTTCTTTTTTCTTTATTATTATATTACCTTTCTATTTCCAGTGTCACAAATCTCATGAATCCAGTGGTTTAAAACAGTACATATTAATTCTTTCTGAGCTCTTGAGTTCAGAAGTACAAAGTAAGCCACACTGAGCTTCATTCCAGATGTTTCTAGGGCTTGCTCCTTTGGGACCTTCTAGGGGAGAAGAAGCCGTTTTCTTCTCTTTTCTGGCTTCTAGTGACTGTGTGCATCCATCCACTGTGGCCCCTCCACCCTCGAGGTACAGCAGCCCACTATCCGTCTAATGTTTCTCATACCCTCAGTGGTCATCAGATCCTGTCGTCTCATTATGGGACCTCTGGTGATTTCTCCGAGGGCCTACATGGGTAATCCAGGTTATTTTCACCGTCAAAGAACAGACGTTAATGTTCAGAGGTTGAAGGGATAGGACTGGGGATATTTTGGCAGGGCTGTGATGATGTCAGTTTCCACACCCCATATTCACTGTGGACTTCACTGTCCTTTACCTGTTCTGATGATGATGGACTTTTCGCTCTCTGCAAAGAATCATAACGAACTGTGCGGTATTTCTCTGTGATTGTTTGCCCATGCTGTCCTAGTGCTGGCTGTTGCTGCTGCTCGGCATAAAGAGTGAAAATCAGGCTGTTGATCAACATTCAGTATATAGCTTTCCCTGGTGCACACCATATTGGACTATCAATAAGCTGAAAACCTTGATTGGATCACTGAAGAGACTCATGTCATGGACAGGACCCATTAGTTTATAAGGGAATAGGTGAAAAGTTTAAGTTCAACCATTGAACACAGGGGGGAAAAATTAGTTATCCAAAGTGGTCCTACCAATTTTCGCCTTCCTGGTAGTGTGAATGCCAGATATTTATATAAATTAAGAATGTAGTATATTTAGATCTGGAAGTTTTTTCACAGAATTGAACTTAGTGACAGCCCCCATTTTAGACATTTTGGATAGGGTCTAGGGTTTTCCACCATGTGTTTATGTGGAGTCCTGAAAGATAACGACGGTGGGAGAAAGGGCGTCTTTTATTAAGTAAGTTAGGGGAATTTGAGTCTTGCTGGGAGACTCAC
Source organism: Ellobius talpinus (assembly GCA_001685095.1). NCBI lineage: Eukaryota > Metazoa > Chordata > Mammalia > Rodentia > Cricetidae > Ellobius > Ellobius talpinus. Next base: position 20,291 of record LOJH01043210.1, read on the forward strand.
TCTGCAGGTGACATGTTAATAGTTCTGAGTCCCTTTGGCTTTTTCTGTGCTTGCTGTAAGTCTTCCAAATGGATTTAACTTTGACTTAATTTCAGTCCTTTGAGGTCTCAAATAAATAAAATTCCAAGGAATAGTTTTGAAAACCCTAGCAAAAATCATCACTCTAAGTGGTCTCCACTAAAAAGGTATTGAGAGTTGTAGTTTTCTTTAAAGAGGAAAATCATTAGCTGGCGTTTGAATGTCCTTTCCATAATGTACCCCTGAAATGTATAGACTGTGATGAAATGGGTCAATTTTGCTTGTCTCTAGTCCTTCCTTTACTGAAGCCTGTGCTTTGGGGGACATTATTTTGTATCACTGTATTCTTAAATTTTCAACAAGGAGCACAATATAAAGATAGTTCCTATTAACTTGGAGCAAGGTTAGTGGGGTTCATCCAGAAGTGCTCACCCTTGTAGTTTTCTCTGTCTCTATATCTCCACCAGTTTCCTCACTCCTACCCCCTTTATTTCTCCAAACAAACATGTAATGGTTGAAACCCGTTCTCATGTGCCTGATGCTCTTGGAAATTCCCAATGTATATATCAGCAAACTCGGTGCTTACACTCATCTCCTAAGGGAGGTATTCTTGTGTCCCTATTCTGCAGTTAGAACACTTCTCAAGTGCAAACCTGGTTCTGTGGTGAAGCCAGCATCCACATTCAACCAGTCTAGATTAAACCATTTTCTTAATCCTTGTGTTGGACTGCCTCTCTAGCTCCGTAGCTGCTTCACGTATTATTCTTTATTGTGCTATTTTTCCTAATCTCTCTGCTTCTCTGCCCCCCCCCTTTATTTTCTAACTCCCTTTCCCTTTCCTTCCTCTCTCCCCCTCTCTCTTCTTTTATTCTCCCCTTCTGTCCTTTTCTCTCTCTTCATGTGACTAGGTGTCATGATTTCTCTGACATATTAGGTTATAGGTACCACAAGGGAGCCACTGGCTTCTCTTGTGAAAATCATATTTGTTTGTTCCTGGTGCCTGGATAGCTCTGTAAGCATCCAGTCCCTGCCTGTGCACGATATTGGCTGGGTGATTGGGATCAATCTATCAGGTTCGGGTGTTTTTCTTTGAAAACACAAGAATGGAGTTTTTTGGCTTTAGAAATCCCAGAATTGAGAAAAATGTTTTACTGGTAGAAGAAGATAGCAGGAAGGAACTGGGTGTGTGTGCTGACATCTGGTTCAAGCCTCGGGTTACCCTACAACATGGCTCACAGACTCGCTCCTCTTTCTTCTGGCTCTGCATCTTGCCTCAGCCTGTGCTTTTCCTCCAGGTGGCATCCATTCTGTTCTGCTGGCAGTCCCTCCTGGAAGGGAATTCCCCATACTTTTAACACTCCGAAAACCAAAGATGATGAACTGGAACTTCTTACCGTCACCGCTGTTGCTCTTTGCCTCTTCTCTGAAGTCTCCCCCGAGACCATGCGCTCCTGTTCCCCTGCACACTTGCCTTTTTGGGCCACTAAAGAGTCATTGCTCTGTGCTTGGATCTTACCTATGTCTGTTGGGCTTGTTCTGTATTCTGCTCCAGTACAAGGGGTTGACTTCTCTGTCTTCATATTCTCTTTCTCTGTCTCTTTGTTTTTGAGATAGGGTTTCTCTGTGTAACTGCCCTGGCTGTCCTGGAACTTGCTCTGTAAACCAGGCTGGCTCTCTTGCTTCTGGTTATGCAAATCTGTGTCTTCCACCTAGGGACAGGCCTCTGGCATCCTGGTCCCTGGGGTCAACACATGTGACTATGTTAACCCCTGGGGTTGCATGATGATTTTCCAAGGAGTGCTGGGCCCTCAGGGAATGCTGTGGAAATACTCTGAGTCTATAACTTCTCTGTGCATTCTTTCTTTTCAAATATATTTTTGAACATTTCATGAATACATACATTGTGTTTCAACCATAGCTGCTTGCCCTTCCTATAGTTCCTCTTGAACACCTAACCTACAACAAATCCCCTTCCCAACTTCATGTTCCCTTTAAAAT
>LOJH01043211.1:0-14038 GCA_001685095.1 Ellobius talpinus
CATGTGGGAGCCGGGCGGGACAAAAAGCAGGCCTGCTCTCCCTTTTCACTACAGGTTTAGTCTTTTGTCATCATGGTGGAAGAGTATGGTGGCATGCAGGAAGACATGGTGCTGGAGAAGGAGTTGAGAATTCTACAGCTGGATCCACAGGCAACAGAAGATAGAGACACTGGAACTAGCTTGGGCTTTTGAAACTCCAAAGCCTATCTGTAGTGACACACTTTCTCCAACAAGGCCACACCTGCTACAAGACCACACCTCCTAATCCCTCTCAAGTAGTGCCATTCCCTGGTGACCAAACATTCCAATATATGAGCCTATTGGGGGAACATTTTTACTCAAACCATCACAGCAACTATTAAGAAAACAAATGTTAATTGGATATGGGCCAAAGAGAACCTTTATACAGTGTTGGTAAGAGGGTAAGCTATTCCAACTACTATGTGAATCAATATGATAGGTTCTCAGAAAACTAAACAGAGGTGCACTGTATGGATATACCATGTGTGAGATTTTACAAAAAAAGGGACTCTATGTCAACAAATCACAAAGATTCTTGTGTATCAATTGAAATACTATTCACCATAGGTGAGTTATGGAAACTATCTAGGCATCCAACAGCAGAGGAATGAATAAACAGAATGTGGGTGTGTGGGTGTGTATACCTCAAAAAACAATATCAAAATTCCCACACAATTCTTCACAGAAAAACTAGATATACAAAGTATATTCCCATTGTAAATTTGTTTTCCTAAAAAATGAAATTAAGTAGGAAAATGGATGCAAGTAGAGATAATCATATTCTGCAAAAGAAGCCAGTGTCAGAAATATAATTACCATATGTTTTCTCTCATTTGTTGCTCTTATGTTTCAGTTAGATACATGAAACCTCATGTGACATGAAAATAGAAGCAAAATTGTCTAGGGAGACAAAGAACTAATGGAAAAAGAGGCACAGGGGATTGTGAGACTGTGGAGGAAATATGTTCAACAGACTAAATATACATGTATAAAATTGATCCTTATTTTAAAAAGTACCATGTATAATAAATACATACCATGAAAGTTTTAAATAAAAAGGATAAAAAATAAAATATCTCAAACTCCTGTGCAAGCCTGAAATATATTTTGAGGTTCTCCTATAATGTCGGTAATTTACAAGCTTCTGTAGAGTATGTTGGTGCTTAGTAAATGTTTATTAATTGCTTTTACACCTTCTCATATCTCTAAGTACATTGAAAAGGGTAGGCCAATATTAACAGAAATATACATGAATGGGAAATCAGATGGTAAATGATTGTGAGGATGAATTAGCATCAAAATGATTTACTTCCCAATATCAGGAGTAAACTAATTTGTCCTTTCTGTTCAAGGAAACTGAATTCTTATTGAAAATGAAAGGCAACTGAACAGTCTGCAAAGATATAATTGTTCTACCTGGACTATTTGAGAGCCTGCACCTTTCCCCCACCCCCAAAAGGAAAGAAAAATAAATCACTATTCTGAGATAACCTGCCTTACTGTGAAGTGACAGTTCTTTAAAAAAAATGCATTTACCTGCTTCCTACAAAGGGAACCTTCACTCTTCTAGCAGCCAAGTGAGTTAATATCCTTTCAGTCTTGTCAAAACCATTTCTAAACTCCATGTTAGCTTGTGAACGCAGTCAAATCTGGTAGGAACATACTGATTTGAAAAGAAAATTTCCCGAAGAATTAAACACAGGGTTTGGAAGCAACTGGTAGGGATTAAATCTAAGTAAATGTGTTTTAAACATATACTAGAAATATTTGTGACTGCTTAACAGTGGAAACTATAATAAGATTTTGTAAACTGACAGGAGCTGAAACTTGATAAATGGTCATTGATGAAAACCCATAGCTGGTCAATAATTAACCATTTGGAGTTCTAAACATGGGTCAGAAAGCCACTGTTGATTTATTGTATTTTTTTCCTCCTACAAAAGCCCATTGGGTGTATTTACAAACATGTAGGCATCAAACATACCTAGGATCGCACCTGGGCTATACAGCTCCTCCAAACTCATTAACCGAAAAGATATGGATTAATTGGAGGGAGTTCAGAGAAGAGTAACAGAAATGATTAAGGGGCAAGAGGGATTGATTTATGAGCAAAGATGAAAAGAATTTTGTCTATACAGTTTAGCTAAGTGATGACTAAGGGAGAAGGGGGTGGGGACACGACTGTCTGAAGGTTGTAAACACCAAGGACAGAAGAGAATAATTTACTGTGCAACATGAGAATATAAATAGGGCTAATAAGCTGTAATTACCCAAAGGAATAACAGAATAAATATTTCAGGGGAGCTCAGAAACATGAGACTGCCAACTTGTTTCACAAGGAGACACTGATGGATACTTATAGTCTTATCCAGATTAACAAGTATTTGGTGTGAAAGTATCATTGGATGTCACTTAGCTTCCTCTTCCCCAACCTCTTCAATGGCCCTGGCTTTTGCATCACTATGATACAGTTCAAGTCTAGTCTAGTGCACAGTTCTACATAATTTTCTTAGCACTGGTGTGTCTTTCAAAGTTTTACTCCAGAGTGACCATGTAAAAATTTCCCCTTTTGGATTTACTGTGAAATTAGCTGTAAAGCACCAGAACAGGGGCTCAAATCTGGAGGTGGGAAAATCTTGGATTCTGCTTAGAATTGTAAACAAGTCAGAATTCATAGTGTTTATGTTTGGGTCGCCAATAATTTTTCAAAATGTAGCTCATGTTAAGAAAAGTTCAAGTTTAGCATTATTGGAAAAAAGAGACACTAAAAATAAATCATTGTAAGCTTCATGATTTGTGTAAGCTTTGGAATGTGGTTCTTCAGAAAACAAATTAGTCTGTGGGTAACTGCAGGTGAAGTTATTTGGCTAATTCCTATTGTGCTATCATGACGTTCCAAAGCATTGCATTTAACTTTGCCAGATAAGATTTTGCATGTCACTGCAGTGAAAGGAGCTTCTTTTGTATGCATACTTTTCTCCTTTTCCTTTTGTTGAGAAGCTTTACAGGGTGATTCAATTCTGGAAGTAATGTTGGGGGGGTTGAATTAATTTTTCCCCCTTCATCATTGTGTTGGCATGTTCCTCTGGTTTTACCTTACGTCTTATACTTCCTTGTCAACATTCTTTGGGGGTAAATCATATCTTAATGCAACATTTTATCTGTTCTACTAAGTTTGAACTCTGGTATTCATGCATTATAGGCAATTGTTTTAGCACTGATAGTCTCAGTTCTAAATATTTGAAATTTGAATTTTTTGGTTTGTTTTAGAGTAGTTTTAGATTTCCAGAAGAGCAGTGGAGATACTACAGAGTTTATTGTATGCCCTATCCCTCATATCACTTATCACTGTAGTGCATATGCCATACAAAATTAATTTTAACATAAGTATTAATTGATACACTTTTATGAACTAAAATTCATGATCAATTCATTCCCTTAGATTTGATCTAATATCCCTTTTATTTTCCAGGATTCCATCCAGGATACCACGATATATTTAATAGTAATCATGTCTCCTTAATTTCTTCTTAAATGTAGTAATTGATCAGATTTTCCTTGTTTCCAATGACATAACAGATTTGTGGAATGTTGTAGGCATTTTGTAGAATGTCCATCAGTTGAATTAATCTGATCTTTGTTTCATGATTAGGCTTTTGGAGAAAATTAAGACAATAGAGCTAAACTATATCATATCAACTATACATGCTACCAACATGGTTTATGTTCAGAGTTAACCTTGGTCACAAGACCACGGTAATGTTTTTAGATTTCTCCATTGTAAGCTTGTTGTTTTCTCCCTTTTAGTACTTTATTCTTCAAAGGGGAGTTGTGATGTCCAGTCCCCACTTAAGGAATAGGAATTTGTGCTCCATCTCCTTGAGAGTGGAAATAGCTACGAAGATTATATGGAATTCTGCAAGGTTGGCATGTCTGATCAGATAGGTAGGTAGGTAGGCAGGCAGGCAGGCAGGCAGGCAGGCAGGCAGACAGACAGATAGATATCTGTGGGAACTTTATTATACAAGTATACATGCTTATCTAGAGTTTTCTTTTCCATTAGTTTTATGAATAACACTTATTCCCAAAGTTCCTTAGAACTTAGTTGCTTAAACCCTATTTAAAACTATTTCTCAGAAAGAGCTACATAAGGCCATTTTCATACAAGTATATAATGCACTTTGAACATATTTCCTCATACCTCCCTGAGGCACATGTTAATCTCCTTTACTCCCCTAAATAGCTTGACTTCTGCTTTCATGTTATCTGATTTCATGTATGTATATTAAATTCTAGGATCCACTAATGAGAGAAAATATGCAATATTTGTCTGAAACTGGCTTAAATTACTTAAACCCTGTTCTCCCCATCTGTTTCAGTGAAATGGTTTCAAACATATATAATAAGGTTATCTTATCAAATCGTAATATCTGGTATCCCACCCTGAGATCAATCTCATGATGACTTTTTAAATGATTTTTTCCATTCCATAAGCTTCACTCTGTTATAATGCTCTGTGTGATTTGAAAAATGCCATATATCTACCAGTATCTGGCAAGTGCTATTTAAAATCTATTTATTCATCTATATAGGTCATCCCTTTCCAAAATGTCATATAAATAGAATGATAAAGTATATGGAGTTTTTAAAGATTTTAATTTATTTTCTGTGTGTATGCATGAGTGCAGTGCCACAGCGTGCACACAGCAGTCAGATGACAACTTGCACAAGTCCATTTTCTCCACCGTGTGGGGCCAGAGGATGGAACTCAGGTCATCAGGCTTAGTGTCAGGCACCTTTGCCCATCCAGCTATCTCCCGGGCACCAATAATATATGAAATCTTTAAGTGTCTTGACTTACTTATAAATATGGTTTTGGGGTTGATCCATGTTTTCTGTGACCTTATAACCTGTTCCTTTTTTCTCAAAATAGTATTCCATTTTATGGATATATACCATATTTTATCCATTCATCCAGTTAGATTACATAATTTTTAATTTGGATAATTTTAGATAAAGCTTGAAGCACGATTAATAAAAACTCAGAGATAGATATTGGGGTTCAACCTGAAGATCTGAAAAGCAAAGCAGCAAGCTACTGGCTCTTACCTCGACCTCAGTCTGAAATGGCAATCCTGCCTCCAAGAATCTCAGAGTGAAACTGTGTCTGAGAGCTGTCTTCTCCAGGTTTATAATCCTCTAGGCCTGGGATTAAAAGTGTGCACCACTGGGATTAAAGGCATGTACCACTCAGTTTCTATGGCAACTAGTATGGCTACTGGGATTAAAGGTGTGCGTCACCACTGCCTGGTCTGTAAGGCTGACCATTGGGACTGTTTTACTCTTTGATCTTCAGGAAAGCTTTATTTATTAAAATATAAATGAAATGTCACTACAAAATCTGCTGTTGGCATTTATATTCATGTGTTTATGTGAATATAATTATTGAATTAGTTTGATAAGTACCATTGGTGGATCAATACATTTAGAACATTCTTCCAGAAGGGCTGTATCAATTAGCTTTGTCATTGCTGTTACCAAAATACCTTCCAGGCACAACTTTGGAGAAGAAGGGTTTTAGCTCTTGGTTTCAGAGATACCAGTCTATCACAACAATGAAGGCATAGCAGAACAGGTAACATAACTTTAGGCAGGAGGTGGGAAAGGGAAAATGCCAGTACTCAACTGGTTTGTTTTCTCCTTTTCCCCATTGTATTCCATTTAAACCCTCAGTCAGTGTGATAATGCCATCCACATTCAGGATAGGTCCTTTTTACACCTCATTTAATCCTTCCTAGAAACACACTCACAAGTAAACCAAGGTGTATCTCACCAATTTCCTAATTAATTCTGCAATCAGTCAAGTTGATAATGATGATTAACCACCACAAATGACTTATCTTTTTATTCTCTCTAGCAGTATGTGATTGTGCTTGTCCCTTCTGCTGTGCACCCTTGCCAACAATTGGAATTGTTACTTTGAAAAGTTTTAACCTTGTCAGTGATGCCTTATTGTCTTCATATTTCACTAATGACAAGCTAACGTACTTTTGAATGGTAAAAAGTCAGAACTCCCTCCTGCCCCTTCCATCCCTGTGTGTGTGTGTGTGTACGTGTGCACATGCACTTTCATATGTATTCTCATTAGAACTTCATGAAGTAATTGTTAATACTATCTTATAGATAACAAATTTCAGAAGAAAACAGAAAACAGCATGCTCTAAATGAGACATTTGTACATGCTATACCTTCTGCCTAGAATAGCACTTTGGTTCCATCTCTAACTAGCAAAGTACCAAACCTATAGAAATTACTTCAGATATCATCTCCATGGATGGTAGTTTAGCCTTATCTGTGTCAGTTCATCAGAAATCTGATACCTGCCCTTGTCAAAAGTCGCCATACACAGAATCATGTTATTTGCAAATTGGGGTGTTTTAATTTCCTTCCTATTTGTAGCCCTTTCCTTCTGTTGTCTTATTGCTCTAGCAAGCAATGGGAATGGTGAAAGTGAATATCCTTGTCTTGTTCCTGACCTGATCTTAGTGGGAATCCTTCAAGTTTTTCTTCATTCACCATAGTAGTGACTATGGGTTTGTCATATGTAGCCTTTAATATGATAATATGTCCCCCACCTCATGCCTAGTCTTTCCAGGGTTTATTTTTATCATGAAGGGATGTTGCATTTTGCCAAAGGACTTTTCTGCACCAATTGAAATAAACATGTGATTTCTGTGTATGAGTCTGTTTATATGGTTGAATTACATTTATTGATTTACATATGTTTAACCATCCCTGAATGAAGCTATCTCGTGTTCTTGAATTCTTTTTGCAAGTATGTTATTGAAAATTTTAGCTTCTTTGTTCACTGGGAAAATTGGCCAATGATTCTCTTTTGTTGTTGTTGCTGTTGAGTCTTCATCTGCTTTTCGTATCAGGGTAATACTAGCTTCATAAAGAGATTGGAAGTGCTCCTTCCTTTTATGTTTTATGGAATAGTTTGAGTAGCACTGATGTTAGTTCTCCTTTGATGGTCTAGTAGAGTTCTACATTTAGTCCATATGTCCTGAACTTATTGAAGTTGCTGTTTGTTTATTTTGTGGTCAGTAATTAATGCAGAAACACACAAATGGTCAAGAACACACACAGAAAAATGGTGTCCATGGAGTGTTCCACCACAAAAGAGAAGTCTGTGTCATATTCCCTCCACCATCAGGCATCATCATGGAAGGGGGTAGAAAGATTTTAAGAGCCAGAAGTTGGAAAGGACAAACATGAAACAATGTCTTCTGGACATGACTGAAAATCTACACTCATGAACTAAAGCATTTGTTATTGTCTGCACAACACCTGCTCAAAGTCCAACCAGTCAACATTGCAGCATTGATGGGACAGGGACTCATGTGTCCACCCCTCTTGGGGAAGGAAAGCCAGTTTTCATAATTTAACCTCTACAGTTAAATTATGCTCCATGGATGGCCTCACACCTATGAGTATTTGAGCAGCACAAATTGAATTTGATAGGTTATTTAAAAATTAAAACAATGCCAGGCAGTGGTGGTGCACACCTTTAATCCCAGCACTCAGGAGACAGAGGCAGGTGGATCTCTGTGAGTTCAAGGCCAGCTTGGTTTACAGAGTGAGTTCCAGGACAGCCAGGACTGTTACACAGACAAACCCTGTCTTGAAAAACAAACAAACAAACAAACAAGGACATGAAGTTGGGAGGGGATGGAGGATAGTTGTAAATTTGGATGTGGACGGAGTTAGGGGAAGAATATGAGTATGATCAAAATACATTGTATACATGGATGAAATTATCAAAAAGGAAATAAAATACTCAATTAAAAAAGAATCAACATGCTAAACCGTGAATATGTCAAGGACAAGTGCCATATCTCGCAGATATTTATATGCCTATTGCATTGCATTGTCCCTTTATCATAACATGGTAGTTTGCTACCCAATAATTTTTAACAAATGAATCAGGGACTTACAGATGTGCATGGGGTTTGTTGTTGCTGCTGCTGCTGTGAGTGGATGAGTGGGTGAGTAGATTTAGAGCCACTTAAGCAAACTTAAATAAATGCCAAATCTCGTGGGGGGAGGCAGAGTTGAAAGGTTGTGATCATTGTAAGTGGAGTACATAGAGACACTAAGGAAATGAGTTTACCATGAAAGGAATAGTTATCCTATGTTTATTTTTGTGAACAAAAATAATTACTGTTCTTAGCTCGCACACTGTACAAAGTAAATTTTGGTAAGGTCTTTTGGCTGGTGGAGATACATAGTAGATTGTTTTACATGAGGAGTCCTTATTGGAAACAGATTGCCATCAGAAAGAGGGACTGTACAAAATGTTTAACATTTATTAAAGCAAGTATAAGTTCAATATTAAAGTAGCAGGCAAACACTATAGGAGAATCTCATAGAAAAATTTAAGCTACCTAATATCATTTAACAAAAGCACCACAAAAAAATGGTGATTCATACTTTGGTTATCTTGACCTCTACTGTATTAAACATTGGTAACAATATGGAAATTTTAAAGTTTATTTTCATTCAGTGAAATCAGCTTAATGCTTACATACCAACTTAGGATAACAGGAAAAAAAGATGAACATAAATGATACAATTTCTTCTTTCCTACAACATAGTTAATACCTAGTTCAGTTTTCATCATATAAAACCTACCTAGGAAAGTACTGCATATATGCATAGATATTATATATATGATTATACATATGAATTTTATATGAAGAACTGTTTGTTTCCATTACACAGCTGAGCTATTTTGCTACTTAAAAATTATTTCAGAAGAGATTCTAAAAAGCAACATGTGTAGACTTATGTGGATATATTTAAGGTGAAGTTTCATAGTATGATGAGCCTGTAAGTAAAAGGCACAGTGACTACTACAGGATTAAAAGCTAGATCTAACAAATGCCAATGGCACTTTAACTATGTTTCTACATTTGAAGGATATGGAAATTTTGTCATTCTACAAAAATTTTTATAGCCAGGGGTGACAGCAAATAAATGCCAACACTGGGGAGAGAGAGAATCAGGTAGAGCCAGCCTAGCCTACATAATGAGTTCTAACCCAGCCAGGGCTATGGAGTTTCTGTTGTATGGTAAAGGTATTTGTTGAACATAATCTCACCGTTTTGGCAAGGAATGGTGTAAAATATTACTTACTAATCAATTTTCAAGACAGATTCAGCAGCACTTTCCACACAACTGGGTACAATGAGAGGTAAGTCTTTGATTACTCTTTCAATAATAACCATTAGTATAAGTCAAACTGAAAATTGGGATTGGCCCAAAGATTTATTTCAGTACTAACATGATTATTTATTGCTTAAAAGTTGGCTCTGCATGGTCCCAGTTCAATGACAATTCAAGACCCCGGGAAGATACTGAACAGCTGAATCGATTTGCCAAAGAAATTTGAAAATTTGTTTAAAGCTATTTAAAAGCATTCTTGCTACTTTTTGGCAGTGCTAGGTAGAACTTGGCTCATCATGGAGCTGGGGTAATCAAAGAGTGAGCAAATCATTATTTAGGTCCTTAGGCAAACATACAAGCTTTGAAGCTACAGTATTTCTAATTGCATGCCTAATGGCTGATTGACGTGCTTCTGAGGTTAGACAGTTACCTCAAAGTACTACCCTTAGCTGTTGATTGTTTACCAGTGACCTTCCATTCCTCCACATAGAATTCTGAGTCACAAACTGACAATTCTCTATCAGAGTTCAGGAGGTATCTTTCTACAATGTAGATTTAACCCAGGATTGAAGAAAAATACTTCATATTTACTTGAATGTATATTATACTTACATGCTGTAAATATGTGCTATAATATTTATATACCATAGATGCACAGACATATGCATATATTCTTCTAAAGTAGAAGACATTCTAAGACTTAAGACTGTCCTGCCCTTTTCTGCCTTGAGAAAGGCAGGGGTAAAGTAACCATTGGGAAGTATGGAAAAACTTAAAAAGCACTTCCCTAAGTTATGGCCACTTTTATGGAGTGCTCTTCTCTTTTAGGCCTACTCAGAACTCTCTGCTTACCTCCTAAACATCAGCTCAGAAGTCATCCTCCACAATTTCCCTATATTTTAAGGAAAATCTCTCTCTTCTGTGGCTGCAGTGACTTTCATAAATGACCTTATTATAGCATTGGTTCCATTGGTGTATTAAGTTTTATTTCCTAACTAAACTGTGAGATTCAAAACAACATCTACTAGATTATTTAGATGCCTAATGCTGTGCACAGTATTTGATTAATACAAGAACTCAGTGAATTATTAATAAATTGATGAATGGATAAGTGGGTGGGTGATAGGATGAACAAACAGGAAAAGTATATCCATTCATCAATGTCTACCTTCCTCAACAAGACTCTGAACTCCTTTGCTAATGTTCTGTTTGAGGCATCTGCATATAGGAATAGGTGTTCACTGTGTTGTTTTCAACTTATGTGTCAGCTATGAACTAGTTTTAATATGGAAAAATTGTACTGTAATCTACTTCATTAAAAACTTCATAAAGTCCATACAAATAAAGTGTTGAACAAAATCAAACTAATTGTAATATACAGGTATCTTCTCACTCTTACGAAGGACATCTCCAAAAACCCTATGGCTAGTGTCATGTCTTAAGATGAAAAAATGAATACTTTTTTTCTAAAATCAAAGACATTACAAGGATGTTTACTCTCATCACTTCTTGTTAATGTTGTACTAGAAGTTCTAGCCAAAAATATAGGGAAAAAAGACAACTAGTTTTGAAATGAAATGATACTGTCCTTATATGTAGATAATATGATCTTATAAGTCATTGGAAAATTACAAAGCAATTGCAAGAACTAGTAAGTCAGTATAACTACTTCACAGGATGTTAGATCACTTATGAAAATCAATGCATATTCCATATTAAGCATGCCATATACTCTACCACTGAGATTCATCCATGCCTCATTTTCTTACTTTTTTATTGTCCTCACAAATGTATGTCCTCACATTTGTATGATGTAAGATCTTTTTGACATGCTAATATAATTATTTAAATTTTCCTTGATAGTAATTCCAATTCAAAAATTAAATAAACTTGTTAAAACTCAAAATAATCATATTCTTATATAGTAATAATAAGCCATCATAAACTTTCAAACATTATAATAACATCAAAATTTTGCAATATTAAAATCTCAGGTTTCCCAAACTAAAATTCATGTAGACAAATGACACAAAATATCTAAAGCAACTTTGACAAAAAAAGAAAAGTTGAAAGACTTGGGCTATCTGATTTCATGATGTATTAGAAAGTTATAATAATCAAGGCAATGTTTTAATAAAAATCCCAGTATAAAAGAGAGAAGAGGACACAACATACCACCCTTAAACAAAAAGCTATTTACAATCGATTTATGTTGGGAGATGGAAAATCAGTTTTGTTCAATGAAACGACACTGGATATATCAACCACACTTCGGGACAGATCTATGCTCAGTACTAGAGAGCCTACACAAATCAGACACCATGTTTTTCAGTGGCTTTTTCCTTTTTGTTTTTTTAAGAGAGGAAAATATCATAGAGTTGGGGATGAAGAGAATGGGGGAGGATCTGGAAGTAATTTAGGAACAGGAAAAGAATATAATAAAAATAAACTGTGAAACTCTCAAAGAAAGAAAAAAGAAACTGAAATACATAATTTATATTAAAATAAAATATTTGCCTAGCACATATTTGACTTATATCAAGATTATTGAATGAACTATTAAAACCTGAATAATAAATAAATATCTCATTATTTGAAAATGAGCAAAAGGTTTGAACAGACATTTCTCCAAAGAAATGTATGAAACTATTTTCAGTACATTAGTCTTTGGGGAAACAAACTAAAACAACACTGAAGAGGACTGAAGAGATAGATAGCTGTATTTGGAAAGTGCTTGCCATGCAATCAAGAGGGCCTAAGTTCAATCCCCAAGCACCTGCTTAAAAGCCAGCATTTTGAAGAACCTCCACACTGATTTCCATAAGATGCAGTTTGCACTCCCACCAGCAGGAAATAAGTGTTCCTCTTTACTCACATCCATACCAGCATTTGCTATCATTTGTTTTGCTTTGGTGTCGGTTTTGGTTTTGTTTTCGGGTTTGATTTTGGTTGTTTTTCTTAGCCATTCTGACTGGGGCAAGATGGAATTTCATTGCCTTTCCCTGATGGCTAAGGATGTTGAACATTTAAAAAATGTTTATGAGCCATTATATTTCTTCTTTTCAGAACTCTCTATTTCCATACCATAATTATTAATTTTGTTTGTTTGATTTCTTTGTGGTTTTATGTGTATGTTTTTTTTACTTCTTTGCATACTTGAGACACTGTCATATGTATAAGAGGTAAAGGTTTTTCCCTTTCTGTAGGCTACCTATTCATTCAAATGATGATGTCCTTTGCTGTACTGAAACTTTTCAGTTTCATGAGGTCCCATTTTTCAATTATTGGTATCATTGCCTGTGTTGCAAGTATCCTATTCAGAAAGTTATTTTCTAGGCCTACAATTTGAAACATATTTCCTACTTTCTCCTCTAACAGATTAAGGATATCAGGTCTTATATAGGGGTTTTGATCCACTTGTAGCTGAGTTTTGTGCAGGTGAAAGATAAAAATCTAATTTCATTCTTCTACATATAGCTATCCAATTTGTTTGACCAGCCCTGCATACTTAAGATTCTTTTTTTCTCCAGTGTGCATTTTTGCCACTTTGTCAAAAATTAGGTATCTGTAGGAACATGGGCCTATATTGGGGGCCTCAATTCTGCTCCCTTGGTCAGTGTGTTTGTTTTTTATATCAGTATGATTATTAAGGCTCTGTAATATAACTTGAAATTAGGGATGATGATACCTCCAGCAGTATTTTTATTGTTAAAGAATGTATTGACTATCTTGGCCTTCTCTGTTTCCATATTAATTTTGAGATTGCTGTGAATAATTGCATTGGAATCTTAATGGGTACTTCATTTAATCTATAGCTTGCTTTTGTTATGATGGACAATTTCATGATAGTAATACTACCAGTTCATGAGCACAGGAGGTCTTTTTGTCTTCTATTATCTTTTTTTCATTTTTTAATGTCTTAAAATTTTCATTGTTTAGATTTATTCCCAGATTATTTTTGAGGCTATTGTGAATTGTGTTCTTAACCTGATTTCTTTTGTAGTATAGTCATCATTTGGTATATAAGAAGACTACTCCAGTTGTCTCACTCCTTGGCATATTCCCGAAGGATTCTTCATCCCACTACAGAGATACTTAATCTTCTATGTTCATTGCTACTCCATTCACAACAGTCAGGAAATGGAAATAACCTAGTCACTCATCAACTGATGAATGAACAATGAAAATACGTGCATATACATAATCTAATATGTGCTGGGTAGATTTTTTTGTCAACATGATACAAACCAGGATCCTTTGGGAAAAGCAAACTTCAATTAAGAAAATGCCTCCATCAGATTGGCTTGTGGGCATTTTATTGATGAATGACAGATGTGGATGAAAGACCTGGCCCACTGTGGGCAGTGACACCCTTAGACAGGCAGTCATGGATTGTATAAGAAAGCAGGCTGATGCTGTGGTGAAAGGCCACATGCCAAAGGGTATATGAGCAGAAAAAAATTAGGTTTACTGAACTAAAAAAAATCCAAGAGAAAACAAAGGCAGGTTGGTAGAGAAGGCAGGGTGAACCTGGGAGGAGTTGGGGGAAGAGAATTATTGTGTTTGCTATCGCTGTGATAAATGCCATGACTGGGGTGGCTTGAATTAGTCCCATAGGCTCATACATTTGAATGCTTGGTCCACAGTTGGTAGAACTGTTTGGGAAGTGTTAGGAGATGTGGCTTTGTTGGACAAGGTGTGCCACTGGGGGTGGGCTTTGAGATTTCAAAAGTCCACACACCATTCTCAGTTAGTGCTCTCTCTCTCTCTCTCTCTCTCTCTCTCTCTC
>LOJH01043212.1:0-10640 GCA_001685095.1 Ellobius talpinus
CCCTGACTGCTCTTTGGACTAGAAAGGGAGGGGGAGGGGGGATGGGAGGATGGCAAGGGAATTGGGAGGAGGGGAGGCGGTGGAAATTTTTTTTAATAATAAAAAAAATAAAAATAAAAAAAGAGTACTGGTTGCTCTTCCAGATGACCTGGGTTCAATTCCCAGCAACCACATGGCAGCTCAAAACTGTCTTAACTCTAGTCCTAGGGGATCCAGTGCCCTCTTCTGGCTTCCATGGCACCAGGCATGTACATGATACACATATATACATGAAGGCAAAACGCTTATACACATACAATAGTAACATGTATAAAATAAAATAGTTAAAAATCAAAAGATAAAACTTTATAAAGAATATTAAATCTGTCTTTAAAAAAAGAGAAGGCATAAACAGGCTAGTCAAGGTGGTACATGTCTTTAATTACAGCACTTGGGACACTGAGGCAGGCAGTTTCTTCGTGAGTTCAAAGCCAGTCTGGTCTACATAGTGAGTTCCATGTTATCCAGAACTACAAGTGAGATACTGTCTCCAAAACAAAATCAAAAAAATCAGAAGAGGCACATTAATAAACTCCTGAACAGATTAAAAGAGAACTCAAGACAACAGCCTAATGAAAAAAGGAAGTCGATATAAAAAATTAGAATTCAATGGAGAGAGAAATATTGAAACCCTGTCTCAAAAACTCAAAGAAAATATTTTTAAAAGATAATAATGTAAGCCTTGAAATTCTGGGGACCTAGAGAAATGGCTCAGCAGTTAAGAGCACTTGCTGTCAAACAGGACTTGAGTTTGGTTCCCAGAACCTATTTTAAAGGACGCAAACTTACTGTAACTCCAGCTCCAGAGGCTTCAACACTCTCTTCAGGCCTCTTTGAATACCTGCATACATGTACACAAGCCCCCACACAGACATATACATTTAAATAAAAATTAAATCAATCTTAGAATTCTAAAACTATTAGTGGGAAACAACTCAGATATAAACAGAGGCAAAACCTTTCTAGAATGTACTCTGTTCCAGTCTGCCTTCTGTTAATGTGATAAACACAATGACCAAAAGCATCTTGGAGGAAACAGTTTATTTGGCTTCCTTCCACTTCCAACCCCAACCCATCACTGAGGGAAATCAGGGCAGAGCAGAAACTCAAGCAGGAGCAGAGGCTGGAACCATGGAGGAAAAGTACTTAGAGGCTAGCTCCCACTGTGCTCACTTGCTTCTGCTCAGCTAGCTTTCTTATACAGTTCAGGACTCTCTGCCTAGGGATAGTGCCTCTCACAGTGGTCTGAACCATACTACATCAATTAGTAATCAAGAAAATGGCATACAGACATGCCCACAAGTCAATAAGATGGAGACAATGCCCTTATTGAAACTCCCTTAAATAACTCTAGGCTATGTCAAGTTGATAGTTGAAACTAAGTAGAAGAGTCTCTAATTGCTCAGGAAATACTACCAAGAACTGAAAATGAGTTTACATGAAGTTAAAGTTTCTTCACAGTAAAATAAACAGTTAATTGAATACAACCTTCCAAACAGGAGAAAAATCTTGCTATCTATACATCTGTCAGAGGTTTAATATCTAGGATATATAAATAACTCATAAAAACAAAACAATAAAAAGCTAATAAATAGGGGATAACAAACAGATAGTTCTCAATTGTTAAAGCCCCCAAAAGCCAGAAAACATGGGAATATATTCAACATCCTTAGCCATCAGGAAATGAACGTCAATTTAAATGGCTATCACTGAGTAAACAAGGAACAACAGTTGTTAGAGAGGATGCCAGGGAATGAAAATCCTTATACACTGCTAATGGGGAGGTAAATTGGTACGAACACTGTGGAAATCCAAATGGAGTGTCCTCAAAATAAAGACTAAAAATAGATCTGTCATATTACCCAGCTATATCACTTCTTTTTTATTATTTTTTTAATTTATTTTCCAGCTATATCACTTCTAAAGGACCTGAAGGACTCTATACTACTGAGATATCTGAATATACATATCTATTACAGCTCTACTCACAGTAGCCAAGTCATAGAATTTGTCTAAGTATCTGCTAATAGGTGAATGTATACAGAAAATATGACATATATACACAATTGAGTTTTATTCAGCCATAAGGAATGAAATTATATCCTTGGAGAGGAATGATTGATGCAACTGGAGATAATCATATTAAGTGAATTAACTCAAATATAAAAGGTCAAATACCATGTTTTCTATGATTTTTAGTTTCTATAATTCTTTATATATGCACAAAATCACTTACACACACACACACACACACACGATATGAAAGCAGAAAGGAGATTAGAAAAAGGAGATTCCCAGAAGTGAGTTGGAGAAGGGAAAATAAAGGAAAGGTATAAGATGGTGATAAATATGGCTAAAGCACATGATACAATTCAAAGGAATGCAAAACTCAGTACTATAAGCAATGAACTACCTAATCTCATCTAAATTAACACAAGAATAATTCAATGTCAGGATATATATTGGCAGTATTACATCAACAAATTGGAGAATCAAAACATGTTATTAATGGTTTCTAGAAAGCCATCTGATGAACTTTAGTAGTTAATACAACACCTTACAAAAATACAATTAAAAGAAAACTACCCCAAAATGGCAAATATTAACAAAAATAGCAATGCGCATAATAAATAGCAAAAGCTATAATAATTCCTATTAACACCTGGAAAAAGACCTATCATTATTATTTAGCTTTGTTTTATAGGTTCAAAATATTTCAGCAACTCAAGAATTTGAAAAGATTCACATAAGAAAATAAGAAATAAAAGAGACTTCCAACACTTTCTAGGGAATTAGGGAGATGGCTCAGCAGGTGAGAACACTTCCTGCACAAGCACGAAGATCTGAGTTTTCATCTCTAGCACCCATATTTAAAAGCCCCATGTAGTCACACAGGCACTTATTAGCTCAGCACTGTGGGAGACAATTGTAGAAAGATGGATTTGCTAGGGATTTCTAGCTGCAAATACAGATTCAGTGGAGGACTGTTTCAAGAGAATAAGGAATGGTGTAATCCTCCTGATACATGAACACTCACATACCACACAAGCACACACCATACACACACTTACATAAATGGATTTTTAAGAAATTATTTAGTAATGAGTTTGTTGGATTACTATTGTGAAATGGCCATCCTCCCAAAAGCAATCTACAGATACAATGAAAACCCCATCAAACTTCTAATGCAATTCTTCACAGAAATTGGAAAAAC
Organism: Ellobius talpinus; assembly: GCA_001685095.1. NCBI lineage: Eukaryota > Metazoa > Chordata > Mammalia > Rodentia > Cricetidae > Ellobius > Ellobius talpinus. The sequence continues at coordinate 3,254 of LOJH01043212.1, forward strand.
AATCTTAAAGTGTTGACAGAAGTTTCTGTCCCACCTGGTCTTGCAGTTGTTCAGTCCAAAAGAAACACACAGAGGCTTATATCAATTATAAACTGTTCAGCCTATTAGCTCAAGCTTATTATTAACTAGCTCTTACAACTTAAATTAATCCATAATTCTTATCTATGATTAGCTATGTGGTTTGGTACCTTTTCTCAGTGCAGCATTCTCATCTTGCTTCCTCAGTGTCTGGGTGGTTATTGACTCTCTGCCTTTCCTCTTTCCAAAATTCTCCTAGTCTGGTTGCCCCACCTATATTAAAGTTCACATGGAAGCACAAAAGACCCAGGATAGTTTTTAAAAACTCCTGCATTATATAAACACTGCTGGAGTAATCACCATACCTGTTTTACTACAGAGCCACACTAATAAACATAGCATGATGGTACTGGCATAAAAACAGATACATCGATCAATGGCATACAATTAAGGATCCAGATATGTCTACACACCTAACGGCACCTGATTTTTGGCAAAGATGTCAAAAATGCACATTGGAGGAAAGAAAGCATCTCTAACAAATGCTAGAAAATTGGATGTCCACATGTGGAAGAGTAACTAATCCTTATCTTTTACCATGCATAAAAGCAAATTCCAAACAGAGAACATTAGTGTCAAATCTAAGACGCTGACATTTCCAGAGAAGGAGTAAGGATGTAGGCTCAGGTAAGGACTTTCTGAACAGGACCTGGGTCCCACCAGGAATAGATTCAACAATCTGCAAGTGGAGCCTCATAAAATTCGAAAGCTGCTACACTGCAAAGGAAACTGAATCAAGTGAAGAGGCAGCCTACAGAATGGGGATCTTTGCCAGCTATACATCAGACAAAGAACGAATGTCTAGAACTCAAAAACACCAAGAAAACCAGTTTTGAAAATGGGCTAGGAAACTGAACAGGGAGCTCTCAAATGAAGAAATACTGAAAATATTTTTAAAGTATTCACCATCCTCGGCTATCAAAGAAATACAAAATAAAACTATTTTGAGGCTTCATCTTACTGAAGTAAGAACATCTAAAAATCAAGAGAAAAAATGACAACAAATACTGGTGAGGATGTGGGGGAAATCATTCCCTATTCACTACTGATGGGAGTATAAACTGGTGCAGCCACTGTAGAACTTAGTGTGAAGGTTCTTCAAAAACTAGATTTAGAGCTACCATATGACTCAGATACACTACTCCTAAACATGGATTCCAAAGACTCATATCAAAATATAGATGTTCTTGGTCATCTATGTTCATTACAGCCTTATAATAACTAGGAATTGGAGTCAATTAATGTAAAAATGTGGTATATATGCACAATGGAATACTATTCAGCTACAAAGAAAAACGAAATTATAAAACTTGCAAGTAAATGGATTCACTTGGCAAAATGTTATACTGAGTAAGATAACACAAACCCAGAAAACAAATGCTACATTTTCTCTACCATATGTGGAAATCATATGTCAAACCTTTAGATTTCTGTTTAACTTAAGAGTTATCTGTAGAAGCCAGAAAGCTATAAAACGGCCACTGGGGCAGGGGAAAGGCCTAAGGAGGATAGTAGCAGACTGTGTTATAAAGAAAAATAATGGGATGAGAGGAGTAAGTGTAGAGGGGAATGGAAAGGTAGGACAGAGGAGGGTTTGGAGTGATAGACAGCAAAGAGTAAGGATTATTAAAAAATGCCATATAGAAACCTACTATTTTATAAGCTTAATAAAATGAAAAAAAATAATGTTGGAATGGGGGTACTCTTTCCTCTCAGAAGCCATAGTTTATTAAACAAAAATCCTAGTACCAGATGTATGATCTGCCCTATGAGCTGTTGGTCAGCTTGTAATCTTGTAAAGGCAGCTGAAACAATATGGACCATGAAATTGTTCTCAGCTGCCAACCAGAAAGTGATAGTAATATCCTATTGCTGACAACACACACTTTGGTCACAGGAAGTGGAGAAATCAAGCTGGAACTGAACTGAAGCCTCCTCCCTGGTGAATTATTTTCATAGTGCAGAGGGTTGTTTGCTAAAAATTCCTTCCATGGAAGACTTGTAAACAAACATCCACCCCTCCTCCTAAGGTCCCAACAAACCAAGGTAGAGCTCCACCTTAGTTAACCTAGGAGAACCAATGAGTTTTTAAAGCTTACTAACAGAGAGCAATGGGAAAGGGATTACGGGCAGGAGCACAGGTGACTTTAAATGCTACACTGGAAGGTGTGCACCCAGCATAAATGACAACTCCATGGCTGCATAAATAGGACCCCTTCCCTTTACTTCTGCAAGACCCAGTGTAATTAGGGCAGAATTGTATAAGATGAGTTATAAGGGATAGCTAGATGCTCAGGTTATGGTCCCATGATTCTCCCACCTTTTTGAGGCAAAGTAAATAGTAGTCAAAAGGCCCAACTGTGATGACTTTTTGTGAGCAAGATCAGCAGAGCTCCTGAAGATGGTGGCAATCTGGTTCAGAGGATAATACTGTACAACAGGGTATGGAGTATGCTGGGTGTGAAGAGGAAGTGAAATGGGGTAATAGGGGTAAAAGGAACTAAAATTCATTATATACATATAAGAAGTTGATAAAGAGTACATTTTAAAAGCTTAGTTAATAATTGTTAGTATAAGATGGGAAGGATCTCAGAGGAGTTGTGGGAGGTGAAACTAATCAGAATATTTTGAATAAAAAACTATTTTCAATAAGGGAAAAGTAGGAAAAAATGATACAATTACTTAGGTTGTATGTCTGGAATATCATCAGTAAGCATTTGCAGAATGACTAACTTTTAAATGAAGAAAGTCTCCAACCCATGCAGAAAGAGAGTTTAGATACAAACTAAATAAAAATCAATAACTTGTGTATAATAGCAACAATGACTAATAAGGTTATAATATCATCATTTATATATTTAGTTGTAATTCTGAAATATATTAAATTTTTTAAAGTCCCCAAAACAAAGGTTGATTTCAGTGTGTTTCGGTAACGTATTTTCCATTATGTAAAGCACCTGGTAAGAGAAAATTGTATTACTACCTTGAAATTTAACTGGTTTATATAATCACCACTAACAGCAGAATAAATTAATGAACTTTAATGTTTATGTAAAACTGAAGGAGTTACGACTGTTAGAATGCTATTAGGAGACCAGAGCTGATGTCATCAGTTTCTGTTGTAGCTCTGACAACAAAATCCCATCAGAATTTAGTATTCAAGAACAAATTTGTTTACATGCCTAAGAACTTTCATGTTTGCTCTGTGACTGAAGCCACAAAAGTATCTCTTTTCAAAGTGTATCTTCTAAAATATATTAGTGGGAAAGCTATTTATACATACAAAGAAATGAGGTTCACATCGTTAGTATGTTTTATATATAGCTAATTCACCCACTCTCTCTCAAATCCCATGTTACAGCTTCACTGCTATAAGAAATATGTGCCAAGAGTCTAAAGCAACAGCAGCTTAGCTTTTACTCAATATGACTGAAGAATGACTGCAGTACTTTTGGGGTCTCCCCAAATCAATTCCAAGCTCCTTTATGAGCAGGGATTATGCCTTTCATTTTCTGTCCTTCACTAAGCTTTGGGCTATGACTAAATATCTAGGATTTTTTAAGTTCAATATCTTCTACATATAAGCAGTATTTTCTTTAAAAATTATATTTTAAAAACATTAACAGTTATAACAATTTTTTACTGTGAAACAAAATCCTTAGAATAATTTTTAAATCAATATATAATTCTCTCTGTATTTGGGGGTAATGTTTCAATTTTCCATACTAATGAAGGAACATAAAAATTCTCAATAACTGCCATCATCACTCTTTCTCACTGAGTACATTTGCGATTGTCACCATATGTACATGCTAGAGTGATAGAAAATAATGAGAACTCATATTTTTGACACAAAACTGAAAAATATATAAATATATTAGATATGTAATATATCCTAATGTTTTACTAAGCCTACTATGAACTTAGATTAATCTCTATTACTTAATTACAAACTACTCAAGGTCAGAAACTCTGTTTTTGAAGTATAAAAGCCCCACGGGTATTCAAAACACAATTGAATTTTGTCATAACAGTCCAACACACGTAGTAGCTTATATAAAGTTTACAACTGCTAATTTTCAAAAACATCTAAGATTCATAAGGGAAGCGAGTTTGTAAACATGCCTTGTAGATTTAACACATTATGTAAGTATGAATTTATACTACTTAAACTTAACAGAGAAGTACTTTTTCAAAATAGGAAGGAATTAAAATCAAACTTAACTCATTCCAGCCAGTGAGATGGCTCAGCAGGTAAATATGCCTGCTGCCAAGCCTGACTACCTAATTACAATGCCCGGGACCTGAATGGTGGAACAAAATAACCAACTCCATGGTGCATGATGCCCTCCTCAGGCACAGATAAATGTAATTTTTTTAAAGGCACTTTCTTTAAAATGTATCTATATCTCATACTTTCTCTCATATCACATCATTGTACTACAGAAATGATTTAAATACAGTCACATTTGTAACAAACAATCCATAGATAAACCCCTAAAGAATACTCAATTCTATCTGCTTTATTACTCAATAAAAGGGAACAGAACTGAGAGATTAAAAAAATCAAAAAAAAATCTCTATTGCAACTGGACAGCTCTATATAAAATGTTTCTACTATTATTAAGTTGTTTCTTCTTTTGCAACTTTAGATAATTTTATCATCTGTCTTATATATTTAATCTCTGCCCTGAGACCTATTAGCAATTTAAATGTCTCCAATATTCTTGTTTCAATATATAATACAGGTTGGATATATTATTCTTCCTTCACCCTCACCTTGACAAATCACCGCCAATTAATACCAATGTCTTGTACAACCTTATGGTCATACATTTCTAAACTCCTTCAAAACCCACAGTTTCTTTACTAGAGATCAAGCCCACTCTCTCTTCCCACTATCACACTTCCAATTAAACTCCCCTTGTCTGAAACTTTTATTCCTGGCGACACTAATTTCTTCCTCTTTAGATCATTTAACATCAGCATTCTATAACTTAATTGTTGCAGGATATTTGTAAACTGTATGAAGATGTATCATCGTGACTGGTTTAATAAAAAGCTGAACAGCCAATAGCTAGAAAGGATAGGTTAAGCAGGACTTCTGGGCCGAGAGAGGAACTGAAGGTATGAATTTAGGCACAATGAGACACCTGCAAGATGCTGAGGAGTTGGATGGACAGAATGGAAGAGAGGTTAAAAAGCCATGTGGCAGAACATAGATTAATAGAAACAGGTTAATTTAAGTTATAAGAGCTAGTTATTAACAAGCTTAAGCTAAAGGCCAAGATTTGATAATTAATAATAATTATCTGTTTCATTATTTGGGGGCTGGCAGTCCAAAGAAAGTCCAACAAAGCTTACTACACTTAATAGCCCACCACTTAATTCTATATCATGCTTGAAAGAAGTACACCTACTGGATCATATATATATGTGTATGTATATATATATATACACATATATATATATGCCTCCAATTTTGAAGATCTTTGTCATTGTTCAACAACAAAAATAGAAAGTAACCATCATAAAATACATTTTAGCCCTGTAGTAAATAGAAAAACATTTTCAAATGAAAATGTTGTGAAGCAACATCACAGAGGCAGATAACATAAAAGAAAATTGTACTAGAAATGAGGAGTACAAGCTCAGGGTCCAGATCTACCGCTGACTAACTAACTTGAACATATTTCTTAACATCTTCATTTTTTGTCCATCAATACTTCACATGGAATATCTCTTTTAATTTTCACTGATTTTATTGCTTGATGTCCATAGGTGGTGTTATTATGAAAAAATTGTGCCTTAGAGATGTTGATTAATTGTCCAAGGTCCCTAAACTACAGAACACAACACAGCTTGACTGATAGCTTCAAGGCTATCTAATTGTTTCTTAAGATGAAAACATGACCTGGATTACCTCATATGAATTTAAGATTGAGACAGAAAGGCCTTTCAAAAGCATTATATTATTGTAACTTCAACTTGAGTTAGGGTCAAGATCACTCACTGAAGGGATGTGAAGAAATGACAAAATAAAAATCAAACATTTCACTAAAGAAAGTAAATGACTTCAAGAAATCCCTGTACCTCATACTTTAATTTTAAACAAATAGGTCTGGACTAATATTTCTAGACTAGTATTTCTAATCTTTAAGAGAGAATTTACATAGAAAGTCATTCCAGACAAGCAAAACACCCCTTTTTATTTTATTTTTATTGTTTTTATTGAGTTATATATTTTTCTCCATTTCCCTCCCTTCCTTCGCCCTCTCTTTCTACCCTTTCCCATGGTCCCCATGCTCCCAATTTACTCAGGAGATCTTGTCTTTTTCTACTTCCCATGTAGGTAAGATCAATGCATGTCTCTTTTATGGTCCTCTTTGTTGTCTGGGTTCTCTGGGGTTGTGAATTGTAGGCTGATTTTTCTTTGTTTTGTGTCTAAAAGCCACTTATGAGTGAGTACATCTTATATTTGTCTTTCTGGGTCTGAAAACACCCCCCCTTTTTTTTAAGAAAAACTCTTTCTTCTCAGGGGCATTCTGGAATAAAGTCAATCAGATTTGATTAGGGAGAAAATCTGATCCACATTACTCATTATAGCTTTTACAGCATTGATACTCAAAAAACCTTGGAGTATTAAAACAACTGACTCTTCATCTCCCAGCAGTTTTAAATTGACAATAGCTCCTCAGCTAGGAATAATACTTCATGTCTTCCTTCCCAACTCCATGTGTGTGTCGGGGGACAGGGGAGAAAACACAAAGTTGGGTTATATTTTAATTATTGTTTTACTGCTATGAAAAGACACTGTGACGAAGGCAACTCCTATATTTTGAAAAAGGGCATTTAATTAGGGGCTGACATAACTATCATAGTGAAAAGTGGGCAGATAAGTCCCTGGAACAGTGGCTGAGAGCTTTACACCCTAATTCACAGGCAGCAGGCAAACAGAGAGACAGACACAGGTCCAGGTGTGGGCTTCTGAAACTTCAAAGTCCATCCCCAGTGACACACCTCCTCCAATCTTTCCCAAACAGTTCCACCAACACGGGACCAACCATTCACACATATAAATCTATGTAGGCTACTCTCATTCAAACATCCACAGATGGGCAGGAAAGTTGGAGGCACATCTGAGTAGTCAAAACTCATTGAATGAAGTTTTCAAGGAATAAAAATTTTAAAACCCTGAAGCATTAGTTTATCAGTTTCTGTGGAATGTATGAAGACAGTTCAAATTTTCAAATATGGGCAGAAAAAACTATGAACGTGTGTGCATGTGTGTGTGTGTGTGTGTGTGTGT
>LOJH01043217.1:317-14037 GCA_001685095.1 Ellobius talpinus
CTTGCATTGGCGCCTGCCCATCTCTTCCTACAAATGCTCACCGATGGATCTTCTTGTACAGGATCAGGGCCCCTTGCTGGCCAGGAACCAAGCAGAAAAAAGGCCTACCTAGTTGCCTACAGGCTATTGAAACAAAGGGAACTCCTGCCTGGTTGCACTCACCACCCGGTCCCAGCGCCCAAACAGGCTTAGCTGGGGGTTCTTTGGCCCCAAAGAAGGGAAGGGAGGGGGTGCCTGAAAGTAAGCTGGGATGGGGTAGGAAAAGAGGGGCAGTAGCCGGGGTTAGGAGCCCCTTCAGAATGAGCAGGAAGTTTAGGGGTTGAGTAATTAATGTCTGTGCTCCGTTTCCACGGGTCAGGAAACTTACCCCTCCAATGGATCTTCTAGTACAGCTCTTCCTATGTGTTTATACATTTGAGTTATTTTGAAACAAAAAAGGTTTTACCCGCCATCTATAAGACTCTCCTACAGTGTTGCATCATGCTGCTGCATACCAAAAACAAAAAGACCAGGTGACTGTGGACTAAAACTTCTGAAGCTATAAGACAAAAATAGATTCAGATATTTTGTTGCATTGTTACAGAGATGAAATAAATAGCATTTTTATTGCTGTTACTATGAATTATCACAAGTCAACTGATTTAAAATAATTCAAGTTACTACACGCGAATTTGGTAGGCCAGAAGTCTATAATCTTAAAGACAACTGCTAACAAAATTAAATTCCTTCTGGACTTTCTTAGGTGAAATCAATGTCTTTTGTCTATACCATTTTCTGGGAGGCTGCCTGCATACTTGGGCTATAATCCTCACTTCTTTATACAATAAATACTGTAGCAGCAACTGTCTGCTAGACTTAAACTCTCTTAGAAAGACCTTTGCATTTCTTTTAGGCTTCCCTAGATAATCATGAACAAAGACCCCAGGTCAAGTTCTATAATGTAATTATGTCCATAAACTGCATTCTCTATTTGTTTCCATGAGGCAATACATTCACAGTTTTTGGAAGATTATGAAATGCACATCTCTAAGGGACCCTATTGCACTTCCCACAGATGGAAACCCACTTCTGCCTTTGTGTTTTTATAGCTACTTACACTATTTTAAATCTTGCATTTAATAGCCATGTATTCATGACATTTTTGGGGGATTTCTCTCTTCCTCTCTAAGTTAGAATCACAGAGGTTGTTATATCTTGATTCTTGATTCCCATGTGCAGACGCTCTGGACATCTCTCCCAATCAGTTGTCTTTCAGTGCCTGCAACAGTAAAAAGGATTCTGTTCCTTAACTGAACTTAAAATATCAAGAGAAGATTCCATATCCTGAAACAGAAACTCTAACTGAAGTACAAGACAGGCACGTTGCTTTCTTGGTGACTGGTGTTGCCAGGTCAGATTGGGTTGGCAGAAACAATGCCCAGGTTGAGAGTTCTTTCTTAAGTTAAATCTAGAAAGTAAGTTTATTGCATTTGGAACACTTTCTGGAATTGGAACCTAATAGTTTCATTCTAAGAAGCAAGTGTGCATCATAACTATCTAGGTAAAAAATGAAAAAGGAATCAGTTAACTATCTCAACTTTAGGCCTGATTCCATTGCAGGAAGAGATATTGGGATCAGTGGGTTGATGTACCTCTGTCTCATATAAAAGTGTTTAAACTGTCTCTACACTTTATATCAAACCATCAACTATAAGTCTTGCTTGGTAACTGTATTTAGGAAAAAAGAAGATATCCATCAGTAAGATAATAATATTGTTCTCAGTTTCTGGTGATGTTGAGAGTTGTGTGCAAGGGAGTAATATAAAGGGATAGTAATAAGAAACATTACAAATTGTTTCTTTGGATTTATAAAATTCAATGTTGAATTTCCCCCAAATGATTTTTGCAACTATGCTCATAATTTGTGAGTTTTTCCTACATCTCCCCCTCTATCTGTAACTCAAAGAAAAAAATCATGAAAACAAGTAAAAAGATAAAAGATGTTGCTGGAAGAAGAACACACTATGTTAAGGAGATAAAGACACCATATTCTGGGCTCAAGTTTTGTGCCTTTTGTTTCAAAGATTAACCTTCACAACCTCCCTAAAAGATACTCCTTGAAAGTTCAATTTTCAAATAAAGAGATTAGGCAAAAATGCATTAAATAACATGAAAAATTCAAGAGAATAAATATAAATCAAATATTCATTTCAGTGTCTAGAAGCATATTAAGGCAGCTGATTAATTTTTAAATGAACAGAATGGATTGCTAAGCTAGCCATCACAAAACACCCATCATGTTGAAAGCATGTAGGTTAGGGTTTTGCCACAACAGTTGCTTTTGAGTGGATACTAGATAAATTACCTCTGTCAAGATGGTTACAAGAAAGTTTTAAAAAACCTTTTAACATGATTAAAACCCAGTATTTTTAGGCATTAAAATATATGAGATATTATAAATTTGAAACTCTGAAAACCTATTTACTTCTACTGCTTACAGACAATAATAAAAGTAAATATTATCTATATAACATCAATTATATTTTTTAGTTATTAGTAGTCAAAAGAATAATTGACTACTAATCAGTTATTCAAAATTAGAAATTATAACCCCTGATATATGCGAAGGCTGGTCACTATGCAATGTGATTCCAGACAACAGAACAACATCTGATATGGAGATTGAACAACAGGTTTTGGTAGAAGAGATGTATACTGGTTAACTTTACATGGAATGAGGCAGAATCTGCATACCAGGATACACTGTCAATTATTATTGTGCATACGGCTATCTTGGACTATGAGTCACAATTGAGTGACTAGACTTGGAAGATAGCTGAATGTCTCCCTTGATGACAGGCCTTCACCCAGTCAAACCACTTGAATATTATTTCAGTTTCATTTTTTGGAGTTTAGCCTGTAAGTCACAACTGATCTAGACAGATGAAGGCTTGCCTATGATGACACAGGACTGATCCCTTGAGCAAGAAGACAGTTTACCAACAGAAAGCATTTAGGCTGAAGGAACTAATTTTGGACTCATTAGCTTCCAACATCACACGAGCCAATTTCTTAAAATAAAATCATGACATGATTCTTTGAAATCAAGCTGAATAAGGATGAGTTGCCTGTAAAATTTTAGTGTTTCTGTTTCTCTAGAGAACCCTGTGTAGCACAAAGAGAAAAGGAGGTGACCTGCACCCCAGAAATAAATCAGATAAAGGAGAAAGCAAGGGATTACAACTAAGACAGTGATAGTGGGATATGTCAAAGGAAACAAGGCTTTTCATGTGTGATGTAAGGAAACTACCATCCCTTTAGCTTTCAAAAAAAGATCCTTGCTTCAATCTGCAGCCATCACAGCTCCCTACGAAGTACTCATTACCACCCTCCATTTGAAAATAACAGTAGTGAGGAATGAACAATCTATAGCAACTAAGAATTGTTAATTAATATGTAAAATAGAGGCTGGGTAGTGGTGGCCCACATCTTTAAGCCCAGTACTCAGGAGGCAGAGGCAGCTGGATCATTGTGAGTCCCTGGCCAGTCTGGTCTACAGAGCGAATTCCAGGACATGCTCCAAAGTCACAAAGAGAAACCTAAAAAAACAAAGAGTATGCAAAACAGACTTTCTTTAGTAGTTTTTTTTTAAAAATCTGCTGCACACATGAGCTTTAATGTGATTGCCCCAGACCCAGCACCTACCAGCAACCACTCCTGTCACCTACTCAGATATTTGATTATCCATCTCATACATGTGAAGAAACCTGCTAGAGACAAAGTACATTACTAATATGTTTCCCAACTAAGGGCCCATAATGGAAAGTGTCCTGTCAGTATTTCATGTGATTATAGCTCATATGGAGTGTCATAAATATAAGTGAGATAGTGAAATACAAATGCAGCATTTCTGTAATTCTAAAATCTTACACTCAGCTTTGTGCTGATTCAATTACTAGAAATTAATATTCTGCGGGTGTTTCATGTCCACAGTCATCATGCTGGGCTCCTGCAGCATAGAGTAACCTTCCGCAATAACCCCTCTGTGACTGAGTTTTATTACCTCAATGATTTTGTTGCTTGTTGTAACCCAATATGTACGTTAGTGTACCTTAAGGAATAGGTTGTCGTCCGATTTATTAGTTGGAGTATCTTACATCTTTCAATGGTAGGGAAAAATTTTATATTGACATATCCAGAGTTTTTATTGAAGTTATATTAGTCCTATCTATCAGAGATATGCTAGAAAATCTATAACTTCCACCAAAATGTTGCCCATGTGAGCAATTCAGTTTATGAAGTGCAATCTTCTAAGGCAGGCTTAGGGCCTTGTGATTCATTTTTCAACCTATGTGATGTTTAATGATTTTGTCAAAATAAAAACTAATACGTAGTTCTATGTCCACATCAAATTATGCCATTCAATTTATACCTTAAACTATGAAAAAAGACACCCAGATATGGATGTCGGAGGAGTGGGAAATAACTCCAGTCTATGCAATTCTCTTTCCCCTTTTGACACAGATATTTGCAGTGAATAAGAAGTTATTTGGCTTATTATTACACTGGGAAGCTATTGTAGCCTAGTAATGGCATTGCTTCATTATATCAAACAGGTAGATATCTGTCTAGGGTATACTGTGGGTCCAAAGATGATTATTAAAAATAAAGCTGCATAAAACAAAAAAGTAAAAGATTGAAAGGTCTTTATCACCTTGCTTAAACTCATCTCAATTCCCATTTTCTGAACTACTAAACAGTGATACCATATACATTCATTTGTCTCAGCTATTAGAGAGTCTCAAGGAGCATTTTTATAATATGTTCATGTGTACCTGCATTTTCAAAATAAGCTTAATTCAATTCCCACTGTTTTTCTTAAACATATTCTCTAGAGATATAGATATATCACTATATATGGTCAATAAAAACAAAAGCATCCCAATAAAAAAGAAAATTATTACTGTCCAGCAAAACTCTTATAGAAGTTAGGTTAAGAGTAGTCATCTAAATGATCAACAGTGTGTATTAAAACAGGCTTTGCGATATCTGCAGTTGTTTTCATTTTCAGAATAGAAAAGGAGTGGGGTACTGTTCTGAGTCACCTGCTTCATTTCCTATCTCCATAGTAAAAGACACCTAAAACTTGCAAGTAATACATCCCAAATTCCCTTGTGTTGGATATTTAAACTTATGTGACAATTCACCTACATCAACAGTTGTATGAAAAGAAAGGTTCAAAAATTGGTCAAGAACCCAAAGTTAGAAACCATGGACTCATATTCAGATTTTCAGAGGCAAGTATTAATGTTTTTATATAATTTTACACCTCCCCACAAACACACATACTCACACTCACTTAAAGAATGACAACTTAATAATGAGGCAAAAATCACAGACACACTTCAGATTTAGAACTGATCACCGCAATGTTCAACACTAACACATCAATCCCCTTCTTCCTGAAAACACTATCATTAATCATTTTGCCTGTTTCTCATACACAGCACATGACTGAAAAAGCAAGGTCCACGTGGAAGTGAGATTTACATTTTAACTAAGGGCTGTGTTCCTGTGTTGCACAGGATGGATTGGCCTCAAATCCATCACTACTGCATCATTTTACTATAGTCCCCATGTAGTTTATCTAGACACAGGAGAATAGGATCAAAGATTTTGGTCAATAACACTGTTATAAGTGGATTGAATGTTGGAAATTGGGGAGGGAGTAAAAGGTACCACAAAATACATTCCTGGCACACCCAAAAAATCCTACCGCCGAAGGGATAGTAATGGCTGATCTGTTCAGCCAGGTATGACAATGCAAGGCATGGAGCAGAAACTTGCTCAAGACAGACCGAACTCATCAGTATGGTTTGTTGTGAAAGCAAAAGACAGCAGAGGAAGTTAGAGAAGACCCTGCCCAGTTAAGCAGGTATCATAATTATGTTCCCCTCAATCTTAGAACTATTTGTTTTTCTTTACTTATGTGTATGTGTGTGCATGCCATGTGTGCACAAGTGCCTGTGGAGATGACGAGGTGTTGGGTCTTTTGAAGCTGGAGTTGTAGACTTTTGGGTACCACCCAACACAGGTGCTGGGAACTTTAATCAGGTCCTCTGGAAGAGAACAAGCATTAACGGCTGAGCCATCTTTCCAGCTTCAAGCCTCAAAATATTTTACAGGAAACTGAATAATATTTTATTTTTAGGTCTTGGCTTTACCCATTCAGACATTGAAGTCATGATGCTCTTGCCTTATCATCCACAGAACTGGGATCATAGGTGTGTACCACCATTCTCAGATGAACTTCTTTATGGTGATAGAATAATAATGAAATCAAATGTGCAGAATTATTGTGAAATTTACTTTCTTTTACATTTTTTCACAAATAGTCTAAGTATATTAATAAGAATACCCATTAAGTGTAAAAATATGTTTAACTTTTGGTTGATACTTGTTAATTTTTCCAATGCATTAATGTGAGAGATTCCATTTTAGGTTAATTTATTATATTTAAAAGATAATGAAAAAATAGCAAAGTTTTGATTCAGATATGCTGAAAATCATGAAAATACAATATAACTATTAAATTTGGAAAAATATGCAATCATGTTTAAAGCAGGTAAAATCGTAAAGCCTTGAGTCTCTTATTTACTTTCTGTAGTATTGTAACTCTAGTTATTCTAAGAATTGAGAACATTAATATTTCACAGTCAAAAAACAAGGGCCAATAAGAAAAAATTAATAACAGGCTTACACTTGTATAATTTCTGATCATCTCTTAAACATATAACCCTGGCTTCGGGGATGAAGGAGACTTATTTCCTGACCACTCTGCTCCAGGACCATGAGAACATATTACTTATTACATAGAAAAACACTTTTAGATAGTTTAATTGCAGACAAATTTCATTTAGCCACAGATGTCAAAAACATGAGGTCATTCATAGGATGTTTAATTCTTCTTTCCATTGTAGACCCAGATGTTCATATCGCTGGAATATTCCCTCCACATTTGAAGTATGACCACATCCTTATATCAGCCTTCCAAGCTGCCTTTATTATTTTGATTCTTCCATGTTAGAAGAAATTATAATTTTTCTATGATACTTTAAAAGAATGTGACCAGAATTGAATTCAGTTTTTCCCAGAGCTAACAATACTGTTTTATGAATCAGAATAGATCAACTGAGCATTGATATAAAATATTCCTTATGCTTACTTCAACTCCATATCACCCTAATTTTGTATGGTTGTTTACTGAGAATTTTAAAATAAATTACTCTTCCCTTTCCCTTAAAAGTACTGAACCCATGATAAAGAATGATCTCTTCTTTTCCTCTATGTTGTATTATTCTAATACTAACAAAAATGACCACAACTTTCAAGAAGCATTTAACCTCATGAACTTTCTCTGATTGCTCACATATTATAAAAAATATAACAAATCAAGATATTGAATCAAAAATTCAATTTATTGGTTAAATAAATCTCTATTTTATGGAATAATTAAAGAAATGAAAGAAATAACAGCAATAATAACATTAATAAATATTAAAATATTTGAGCTTGTACAATGACTTAATTTGCTAAATTTTTTTAGATTAAAAAATACTTGCTAAGTTCCTTTCCCAACATATCATGCTCACACATGTACATGATATTAATATTTTGTTAACCTGGAAGAAGGGAGATGGGGTAAAATGTATTCAGAGAAAATCCTCATTGACACTGCACTGACCCTATGTTAATGACTTACTTCTGTCACTATCAGGGTAGAAAACTGCAAATTATACCTTGGCTAAATCACAAAGAATATAGAACTTTTTGTTAAAAAAAGATGGTTCTCTATGTTTTTAAGCACTATCTTTGCTCATAAAGGATTGCAACTCAGTTTTAGTAATAAACAATGCAGTATTTTACTATGGTAGCAGAAAGTAAAGGGGACAGAAGGAGTCTGTTATGTGCCTGTGAGGATGTTCAAAGCCATTCTGCTTAAGTGAACTCCCTCTGACAGACCAGTCCTCCTTAAATTTGCATACAAATTACTAGATGCCAATTCCCTGACTCTAAGTTGAGGGCTGAAAGTTGGCTTTTCTGACAAGCTTTCTGTGAGAACCATTCCACTGGTTTCCAGATCCTGCATGACAAGTTAATCCAATTCCGGGAATAAGAGAAAACTGACAGATTGGAAGCTTACCAAATTCATATCTAGTCTAGCTTATTATTATACTACCATGTCGTTTGCTTAGCCAGTAAGTGTTTATTAAGCACCTGTGATGGTTCAGGCACTGTAAAGGCTGCTGGGAATTCAGTAGTGATTTTTCTCCCTGTGACTTTTAGATTCTAAACAGCATGTATCTATATTAAGACCCCTGCAACAAAGAAAAATATCACAATTTTGATATTAAGTTAAAGATAAATACTTTAGATAGTAGAAAGACTTGATTTTGAAAGCTGTGACCCAATTGATTTGTGAGTTTGGATTTATTAACAATTCCAAATTCTCATCTATGAGGAATTCAAAGTTGGGTTCACAAAACTTTCATAGAGTGTCCAATTGAGCTATATGCAAAATATATCAATTATTATTCCTGCCAAGTTTTTATTAATTCTTAAGATAACCTTGGGATGAATATATGTCTGTGGAGACAAACATACTATAAGGAAATCTATGAAATATGTACAGAGGGGAATGAATTCCTAATGATGGGACTGATGGATACTTAAAATAAGTCCTAGTAGCATTTACTAACTTTCTTCGGAGATCTTTTCTCATTCCTATAAAAGAATACATGACAAAAAATTCATGAAAGAAGAGATCATTTTCATCTAAAGGTATATTTCACCATGAAGGAGAAGGCATAGCAGTGACAGAAGATACCAGCTCCGATGACCAGAGTATGTGGCTTCTTGCGCAAAGGGAGGAGGACTGAGAAGAGAAGATTAGATGAGCAATAAACTTCAAATTCCAACATCAATGGCTTAGTTCCTCTAGTATGACTTGGCCTTACATTGTAGAGGTTCCCCAATCTCTCCAAATGGTGCTACCAACAGAAAATATTTAGACATTTAATATCGAACCTAATGGACAAATAATGTATGTTCTATATGATGAATGAATGAAACAAAGGAGGAAACCAAATCAAATATCAAGTCACCCCACAGAGATCTACAAAAGCATATGGCTCCAAAGATACCAGGATCTCCTAAGAAATGAGTAACATGCTGTGGTGAAGTCTGTAAGCCACTGAGGTAGGGAGTAAGGATCACCCCAAGCATAGATGGCAATGTGACAAAGGTCAAGAGAAAGAGAGAACAACCCAGTGGCTAGAACAGGGGTAGCAAACTTGGACACCATCAATATAGCAATTGTCAAACTGTACTCACACTAAGTGACCAATTGGAAGACACTATTTTTTCCCAACTTGGATGCAGTATATGAGATAAATTGTTGAAAGGAAAGGAAATAAGAATCATTGCTGGATAGAGTGATCGGGAAAGAGACCTAATACCCATGCTGCAGATCTATGAAATCAGAACCTCATGTGAGATGTGATCTTGAAGGTTTTACAAGGTTTGGGTAAATTTGTAGTTAGACCAAACACAGTGGGAGAAAGGAGAATATGAGTCAGAAGAAATGTCCATTCTTTACCTGAAAGCAGTTGGCAATCAGTTTCAGACACAGACTGCCATGGTTTCCCATAGTCATGAAAATGCTGTCACTATCTTTAATTTGCTGCTTTGTTGGTATTTCTTTCTTTAAAAATAATCACAGTCTAATCCTTAAAAACAAACAGAAATATGAAGGATCCATGTGCGTCTCTATAAAAACACTGGAAGAAAGAACTAAATAAAGACTACATTCTGATTAGATCAAACATGCCATTCTCAAATATCAGGATAAAACCAAATGAAGTCAATAACCAAAAGAATAAATATGCACACACACACACTCACACACACACACGCACACACATACACATGTACACCAGACCAAAAATAAAACTAACTTAGATCAAGCATTCAAAGCTATTTAGTAAAAAAATCAAAAGCCGCATCAAACTTGAGCAGGGACTCTTTATTAGTGGAAATCTGTTTCCTTAGACCTAAATCCTTTAATTGCGGAGCCTGAAACCTAAGGAGCAGGTAAAATGCTAAGAAATACTGGCAGCAACACTCAGAGCTGCCTAATTTACACTAGGAAATAAACTTGAGTTGGTAAGGCTGCAATCCTGCTGCTCTTCACTTCCTTTCTTATCCTAAATGGAGTTGACTCTCCAAAAACATTTGAGATACAGTGGCCACATGCAAAGAGTCTTATTTTCACAGTTTATCTTGGATAAGTTTTTCATTATTCTTTTTCTGATAAATAAATGAATTGAAAAAAATCGATAAATAAATGGTTCTGCTATATGCCTTTTACCTGCTGCCTGATATCTGAGATGTTGATACTCTGCTTTTTCATCTCCTCCCTAAGAGAGACCTTAGGGTCCAGCAAGCCAAGGACCTACAAAATTGCAATTGAGTTCATTTTGGTTTGACAGTCTACTGCTGGGCATGGGGCCTGCCCTTAAAAGTGGTTTGTATACTCAGTGAGACTATGCTAGAGAAAACTAATTATTCCTTTACAAATGATTATAAACCAGTAATAACTTCTGGGTCTAGGATGGAGTATTGTATCTATTTCTCCTTTTTAGTTGTAGTAAAAATAAAATCAGCAATAATTAACTTGGTACTACAGTTATCAACTACAGAGGGGGAATGGCAAAATCAAAAATATTTTTTTCCAGAAATGTACGAGAGGTTTTGGCTAATTTTTCTTGAAAAGGGGTTCCATCATGTAGTTCTATCTGTCTTGAACACCAGATCCTCCTGCCTCAGTGTTGCAAGGGTGAAAAATATAGATTTGAACTAACAAGCTTGGCCTTTTTATGACAGTATTGAAAATTGACCCCAGAGCTTGGAACAGCTGAGGCAAGAGCTTTGCCAGTAAGCTACATGCCTGGACAAATGATTAAGCATTGATTTCACAAATTCAAACCTTTTCATGCCTCCCTACTTACTAAAGATGAACACACTTAAGTCTTAAATAGTTCACATACATCATGATTATGTACACAAGAATTTCAATCTGGCTTAGACCTGTGAAGACTGTGCATGCTGCCACAGTTTCTGTAAGATCGTTTGTGCTTTGGTCTGCAGTGTTTAGAAGCCCTTGCTTTCTTGGTGTCCTCTATCTCCTCTGGTTCTTACGATCTCTCTGCCTCCTCTTCTGCAGTGTTTCTTAAGCACTGAAGGGAGGGATTTGATGGAGGCATTCCAATTACAATTGAGTGTTCCACTGTCTCTCACACTCTACACATTTTCCAGTTGTAAATCTGTCTTTGTTTCTAACTACTTTGGAGAAAGCTTCTCAGATGATGTCCTAGCAATACAATGATATTTGAATAGAGCAGAAAGCTGTTAACACGTGCTCAACTATGATCATTGCTGCTATATACATAATACGCAGAAATCAGAAACAGCCTAGGTGACTATCAATGGATGAATACATTAAGAAAATGCAATAATTTATACAAAGAAATATTATTGAACTGTTTAAAATGAAATTATGACATTTCCAGGTAAATGGATTGAACTAGAATAATTCATCATGGATGAAGTAACTCAGACCGAAAAAAAGACAAATATGACATCTATTTGCTGTGTGGCTGTTAACTGTTTGTTAAGTCTTTGATACGTGGGCTGCAATCCAGATAACCACAGAGGTTAAGTATAGAGGAAGGGGCTGTGAGCAATGGAAAGAAGAGGAACAAAATATAAATACTTAGATACTTATAGATGGATGGGAGGCTATGACTGGAAAAGGAAGTTCAAACAGAGGGAAGGAAGAGAGGAAAAAGGGAGAGAATTTTGGGAGGGAAGCTGAGACTAAGGGTCATTTGAGGGGTTCTAAGGAAATATATTACAGTAGAAGTTTCTGAAAATACATGCAAGTATGAAAGAAAGGATTCTAAATGGAATCAACAAGTGACTGAGGACGCCTCTTCTCTCCTCCAGTACCAGGAGTAAGTTACATCTAATCAAGTTGTTCACCAAAGGTGCTCCAAACAGCCAAAGCTAATGCCAAGGATATTGCCTGCTTTCCGCAAACTAATGGAGGCAATACTGAAGACAATACCCACATAACTCCTTAAAGAAGGAGAAGTTAAACTGGTGTCTACCTAGAGCCTCGATACTTACTGACTAGTGTTCATAATATTAAAAGGTATATTTTATACTCCAAAAGAGAAAGATAAGCACCAACCCAGGTGCCAACCTTCCGTTTACACTGGTAACCTAAAAGATAAGCTACTGGTATAGTGGCACTAAGCTTATGGGAGTAATCAATCAGTATCTAACTGGATTTACTATCTGCTCCATGAGATGCAGTCCATCCCTGAACTGCTTGAGTGGCCATGATCCTGAGAATACATAGGCCAATGACCTGGAGTGAAACCAAATATTTCTGTTCTGATAAAGTGAGAAAAAATTTAAAGACCACCAAAAAGTAACTAGATCATCTGATAAATAATATTCAAAGGGAGATTTAGTTTAAATTTAAAGGGAGAATTAATTCTAAAATGCTGGGCATTTTCCTACTCATAAAGAAAAATCACCCTCTTTTCCAATGGGTTAAAGTAGTAATGGGAAATCAGAATATAATGACTAAATGTATATACAAAATCAGATACCTTTAGGGAGTATGCTAGTTTCATCAACTTGTACTGAGGTTATTTATTCATCTATGTATTAGCATTTTCATATGTACAGTGGATAAATCTGTACACTCATGGAATATTAAAAGCAACCAATTGCATTTCATAGCTGACCATCTGATGAAACTCCTCCTGTATAGTATTCAGACAGTCAGGTACTATGAGAATCATAACAATAAAATTTCCCTGCAGCATAGTTGAGAATTAGAACAATATAGTATCTAGAATGGTTTTGTATTGTGTAATGAGAGCGAAGTTCTACAAGACTGGGTTTTGTTTGCTGAGCAGAATTACTTTAGGAAGAGATGCATTCAATAACACAGAAAGGAAGCTCATATACTGAGATCATTGTCACCAGGGGGCTGAATACTGTAGTCAGAGAGTCTTGTTTTACATACAACTTACAAAGTAAGATATTTTCCTCTCTACAGGACAATATTTTGAAATATGGTTTTTCTTCCCTAATAGTCCAGCTTTTCACTCCTATTTAGTTGAAGTTGAAACACTCTAAATAGTTTTAGAACTAGCTAAGAAATTATAACTGAACTACATGGTATATTATATGTCATTACAATTGTTATTGATAGCCATCCTGATGTGTGAATGACTTCCTAACAGTTCCCATATAAAAATCCAGGCAGAGTGATGGATTATTCAGCCATGAATGGAGGGGGTGAGTTGAGAGAGGGGAATCCTAGGATATTACCAGAGAGCCAGTATAACTAAAATGGTAAATCTAGGATCAAATAAAGAGCCTGTATAAAAAAATTAAAAATAATAGAGTGATAGAGGAAGATATTCCTTAAACTCTCTTTTGCACATGCAATCAAAGGAATGAATGTACCTACACATGCATACAGCACATACAACTATGCAGACAAACAAACACAAACATAAGTAATTTTTATTTTTTTATTTTTTAATAGAAATTTTAATTACTTTTTATTGAAAACTGCACTGAACGCTAAATGTCCACC
>LOJH01043218.1:327-11935 GCA_001685095.1 Ellobius talpinus
AGGAAAACTATAACTCTCTTTATTCTTTAATTTCATCAAAGACCCCAGAAGAATATAATATTACCTAACAATAGAGGCATCTGACTGCCTGGACAGTCACTCAAAATTCCTCTGCAATATTGGGGCATTTATTTTTGGTCTACAGGCCTAGAATACCTGATAGATGTTTCAGTGAAGCAGGAAATTTGAAGGACGCCCCCAACTTGTGTGGACAGAGTTTGTCAGTTGCTTTCCTCTGTGTGCTGCGGAATGTCTGGTAGACTCTTCTGTGAAACATGAATCTCAAAGGACTGTCCTGCCGTGTCTTGCTAAAATTCAACAGTTTTTTTCCTCTGTCCTGCTTCTCTGGTCTGTACAGCATGCCGTTTTTGTTGTGTATTGTTTTACTATGTTAAAGTTCAAACCTTTGATTTTTATTTAGAAAAAATTGGGAAATGTTATGGAATATTAGTTTAATATGTGTCACATTTGTTTATGCTGTGGAGTATTTTTTTAATGATGTAAAGATGTTGTGTTCTTTTATGTTGCATTTGTTTAACTCTGTGTGGCTATGTTACTTTGTCTTCCTAAAACACCTGATTAGCTTAATAAAGAGCTGAATGGCCAATAGCTAGGTGGGGGGGTTAGATGGGACTGGCAGAAGGTGAGAATAAATAGGAGGAGAAATCTAGGGAAGAGTAGAGGGAGGAATGAAGAGCGAGGAAAGGAAAGGAGAGGAGGCCGCCAGGGGCCGGTCACCCAGCAACACTGCCAGCCACAGAATAAAAAGGAAAGAAAGACATATAGAATAAAGAAATGTAAAAATCCCAAAGGCAAAATGTAGTTAAAGCGAAACAGGATAATTTAAGTCACAAAAACTGAGTAGAAACAAACCAAGCTAAGGCCAGGCATTCATAAGTAAGAATAAGACTCTGTTTACTTATTGGAAGCTGGACCCCCAAAGAATTAAAAAAACAAAAACAAAAAAAACAATAAACCAACTACAGCAGACAGTTGTGAGCTATTGTATGGACTGAGAAATTAACCTGGCTCCTCTGGAAGAGCAATAAGGCAATAAGCATTCTTAGCTATTGAATCATCTCTCCAGTCCCATCATGCATCTACTCAGAATGGAGCTAAATCTTGTTTTACCACATGACATTTTGTAGCTACAAATTCACCTTACCTATTTAGAATTGTTTTGTTTATTCAGTACAGCTACTAGTACCCAATGTATGATACGTGAATCCCCAACTATTGAACCATACAGTGTGGATAATTATATGCATTATACATATATAATTAAAATAAACCACTCTGGCAGCCATCAACACTATGATTAGAAAATTTAAAACAATGATTTGAGAACCTCAGTGTATATTAATAACAGTTGCTACATCCAGGAGGCTTTGTATGAATGGATCAACATTATGACATTTCACAGATTATTTTATTCATTAACTCCCTTGCAACTTGCTGCAACCCAGTTTATAGAGCAGAAAGCTGAGACTCAAAGAATGTAGATCCAATCGCAACCACAAAAGGATGAATTTGACCCCAGTTTTTTCCTGATTCTTAAGTAGGCACTATTCTCTTTGAATTAGCTTGCTTTGTTCGTGGACATTCGTTATAATGATCCCTTGTTCTGTACCATATTTATACTGAGTCTTGAATCATCTGAACTTGAGTAAACTTTAAAATGGGCGATAAAAGATCACACAATAACTATTACTACAGTTGATAGCTTTGAAAGAAGATAAGTCATAGTCAGTGTATGCTTAAAAACACCGAGCATATTTGCCTTTGAGTATGTAATAGATCTGCAATAAGATATGCGTTGGAACGCATGTGTATTTCAAATGTAAATATTGGCAGACTTATCTATTGAGCAGGATACATGACTCAAGAATATTTAGTCTCCAACAACTCTAAATTATTCAGGAGGCAATACATACATCAATGACTGTTGCTGTGATAAAAGAGTTTAATTGGGCTTAGCATTCCTGAGGTTTAGGACACCTGGTGGTGGACTGGAGACATGGCAGCAGGGTACCAGAGGAGCATCTGCTGAGAGCTTACATCCTGATCCACTAACATACAGCTCAAAGCCCACCCCCATGACATCCTCTTCCAACAAGGCCACAGTTTCTTATTCTTCCCAAAGAGTTCCACCAATAAGAATCAAGTATTCAGACGATTGAGCCTTTGGGGGCTATTCTCCTTGTAAGCACCACATTTTCCTACTTTGATGCAGTGCTGGAGGAGAAGGTGGTGTGGGATTGAGCGGTGAAGTGGGAAAAACTCAGATGGCCTTGGGAGACCCAGTTAACAAATGCTTAGGAAGTTGGTGCACACATTGTATGACATGGCTGTTATTAAAAATAAGCCATGCAGTCTTGCAATTAAATCACACTGAGGTTAAAGTGGTACATCCTGATGGTTTTAGTCCATCTCAGTAATGCTACACTCATACAGTATTCCTGATGTGTCTGTCCTGTGGGAATAGTACCTGATGTTACACATCACATGTCTCTTTTAAGCTCCATATTAAGTAACATCAGCTATGGTAAGAATTTTTACTCACCCAAACTGGCAAATGAACAAATAAGGGCTGGATTAAGGGATTGTTAAATTCCAAATTATAGATTATGGTTAGTTTTAAAAAGGAAAATTATAAAGTAAAAACTAGTGGATTATTATAAAGTTTAATTAGAACACCCTCTTATTTCCTATTGCCCGTGGCTGCTTTTGTAATAGCTGTGCAAAGTAGCACAGAGTCAAGAAAGACCTCAAGCCCCACAAATCCAAAAATATTTAATATTTCATCAATTAGAGAGGAATGTTGCCAATCTCTGCTCTAGGCTGTAGAGACTAACTGACAGAATGCTAATTTTATAGGTTGAATATAGAAAGGGTAACGTGTGTACAGCTATCACATTCTGGCTAGCATAAAGACTTGGCAAAACTTTCAATACTCAAAAACAGCTATCCAGCTCAGCAAAAAAGTTGCCTGTGTAACTGGCAAAGAGTACAGTGCCAACCAACATCTGTGATGCCAAATGGAAAGAAGCCTCCCTTCAATTAATATAATGTCGGGGGGATGGGAAATGGTTTAGACAGTAGAGCATATATTAATTTTAATGCTGATTGATGTATCACAAAAACATGGTCAGTGTAGGATGCAACTCTGTTTGTCCAATCAGGTTGACTGGAAGTAATAGGTTGTCTATGAACATAGGAGTTTGTAAAGAAAAAAATCAACGAAAGTTTTCTGTGACTCAATTGTGTATGGAAAGCTCAAAATATTGAATGGTCTATCTATAAATAGTAGTCTATGTGTTGGCATCAATAAAACTAATAAACACACAGAGACAATTTCCCCCAGAAAGCTTGTCTTTAAACAACTAAGTAAATAGCATCGATCCGGCACCAAAGGGTATAATTTCTCTTTCTCCCAGTGATATCAAGACACTCAAGTTCTTGAATCCAATTATTTTGTTTACAATGAAACCAAGAAAACTGAGATCGGATGGAAGACAGTATCTTGGACGATGATAGAGCAGATGAGACAAACTCATCCAGTTACTGCAGCAAGCTCTTTTGGACCACCAGCCCCGGAATCACAACATACATACTTATTAATTATGAAAACTCAGCTACAGCTTAGGCTTGTCCCACTAGCTCTTATAACTTAAATTAGCGCGTATTTTTAAATCCACATTCCTTTATGTGGCTTTACCTTATTCTGTACTGCTCATCCTGCCTCCACCCCATCTGGGTGGTGACTCCCTTTTTCCCTCTCCAAGCTCTCTTTGTCCCCAGAAGTCCCACCTAAGCTCTTCCTGCCTAGCTAATGGCTGTTCAGCTCACTATTAAACACAGTGACACATCTTCACACAGGGTAAAGAAATATTCTGCAACAATTTACACCCAACCGGAAAGAGCACCCACTGCAAGCAACCTTCTTCAAGGCCAGAGATAAAGAATGTTGAGGGCCAGGTAACTGAAAATAATGGCTAGAGCTTTAAACAACTCTAGAAACTTAGGGACATACACATTTATTCTACACTCAGGTCATGGTGTAGTGGGCTGGGAGTAGAGACCCTGCTCCACCTTGCTCAAACTTGCCAAGTAGGGACCCAGGATCATTCAACTTATGGGCTAAACCACCCTCAGGGATCCCAGAGGATCATGGGATGTCTTGTTCATAGGTTATCTATAGGAGTATGTGTTCTGGGCATAGCAAGAGGTTTTGGAGCTAATTCTAGAGAATTCTGCACAAAAGGAAATGGCCATTTGGGAATACAGTATTTCCTTACTGCTCCATGGACTGAGAATCTGTAGTGCATGACACTCCCCCTTTAGAACTGTTTTGAAATTTATTTTATGTATATGTGTGTTCTACCTGCTTGTACGACTTTATGGCAGAAGAAGATATCAAACCCACTAGAGAGGATTGTGAGCCACCATGTGGTTGCTGGAAATTGAACCCAGAACATCTGGAAGATCAGCCAGTGTTTTGAACCCCTGGGCCATCTCTCCAGCCCTGATTCCCCTTCTAAAGTGCATTCTAGTAAACATGCCTCACCCGTCCAAACTGCACAACAAACCTAACAAGGTCCAGGATGTTTCATCAACGGTTGTCTGTTGCAGACATGCAGGGTTTGAGCTGGCTCCTCAGGAGATTATGGGAAGGATGGGAGATGAGGTCCAAAGAACCTTATTTCTCTGATGTAAGTGCTAATTTTTCTACTTTAATTTTACAAAACAGTTACTCAAATTCTTATCCCCTGGACATTTATGACTTCAGGTCTGTGCTCTCTGTTGTGTTATTGGAACTTCCTGAGTCTTTTCTTTGTGTAAGGAAAGGCAGATGCTCAAAGGAGATGTTAGGACAGGTAAGTGAAAACACAGAGATGATTAAAGGGAAGTCTAAACGAGACATCCTGAAGAGAGCAATTGCACCGACCAACTGTAAAGTTCAAAGACAAATACCCAACAGTGTGAACAGAGCGCAGGGTCTGCAGGTGCATGTTGCCTCACCGTGTGTGCTGGTGGGTGTCTGAGAAACTTGCCAAATTCTATTTCTAGAACATGATTCTAAGGACAGCAGGAGAGGAATGTGCTCCTGGAACAATGTCAAGCAAGCAGGCCGCCCTCCTCTCCCCAGCCTGGGTGCTGGTAGCACACACATGTGAGGGAGATGCTTCCACACACGGCCCTCCATCTGCTTCCTGGACTCTTTGATCACAAAGGAGACTCTGAGAGCCAGGGTGAGGCCAGAACCACTGCTGTCAGTTGGCCCAAAGACGCCTCCTGTCATGGCGTTTGGCACAATCCATGTCAGGTATGTGCTGCGGTGAGAACAGCAGTCCAGTTTCATCTGCACCATGTGTTTAAAGACTGTGGTTCACAGGTCTCCCTCCTTCATAAAGCAACAAGGCCGGGAAATGTCAGAGAAGGGCGTCTAGAAACAGACATAGTAGGTACTACCTGCCGTGTGATGAAGGCCTCCTTCCTGGTGTGTAGGAAGGCTGCCACGCGTGGTGGCCTTGACCGCCGCCTTCTTTTGGGTGTTTCCTGGTGTAACTCTGCCATCTGTCATGGGAGTATTCTGGGAGAGGCCTTCCTATTCTAGCAACCTGCGGAGGGGTGACAGATGAAGGTGGGGGAGGGGAGCACATGTCCCCCTCTCTGAGGGGGCTTGTGTGACTTCCAGTCAAGCAGAGCTATAATTACAAATGAGCTTTTGAAAAGAATGCATCCCCAAATGTCAAGGGTTGCAGATTCTTTAACTGTCTTTTTCTTATCTTTTTTTTCTTTAATTTATTTTTGGTAAAGAAGAGATTCATCTTGGAATCCTACACAAGAAAGGGAGTCTTTGCTTTTTTAAAAATAAAAAATAATATGTAATTAAGAAAATTCATAACTGATAGTAAACTCTGTAGCACCATTAATGAAGAGAACAGTGATGTGGCCAGAAAATTCTTACCAAAGTTGTCTCACCTTTTCTGTGCTGTCCAGCGTGGCAGCCAGGAGCCCAGATGTGTCCTTTGAGTACTTGCAATGGATGGATAGGTGCAGACAGGTTCTGAGGATAAGACACACGGCCATTTCAAGCACTCCATACACAGAGAGAATGTAATCTCTTGAATAATTTATATTGATTGCAGGTTCAAATGGTAATATTTTAGTTACCAGGGACTAAATAGAATACATAATATTTAACTTTTTATTAAGTGGTTTTTATTTTTTTTAACGTGGCTGCTAGAAGGTTTGGAAATCGTTGTGGCCACATATTTCTCTCAGACACTGGGAGAGAGCACGTGTATGAAGGGAAATGGGGAAATAATAACTAGTTTGGAAACTCCCTTACAGGCAACCACTAGCTCTTCTTCTCATTCCATCTATCCCAGGAAAGGAACGGGCCGTCACCCCTAAACCAGCAACTCCAGGCTGTCTCTGTCCTAACCTCTCTACCACCTAACCAATGCACATTATGTGGGGGGGGACACTGCAGGTACCCATGTGATAGAGGACATGTGTGGAGGCCAGAGGACAGCCGTCTGTGGAAAGCGAGTGTGATGGTTGTTCCTGGTTGTCCACGTGGCTTCATCTGGAATAAAGCACAAGCCGGAAATGCAGGGCTCACCCATGAGAGATTATTTTTGTTTGGTTTTGTGCATGTGTGTGAATCCACTTCTAGTCCAGAACATTAAGGTAGGGAGACAAACACCTTTGACCTAGATCTTCAGGTGAGAAGGCCCACACCTTCTGCTGAGAGCCTATATAAGGACGTAGAAGAAAGAAGTTTTTGCTCCTTGCCAGCTTGCCCTTCACTGGCATTGGAGTCTACTTCTCTGGAATTCCAGGATATACCAAAGACCAACTGAGATATCCAGACTTGCAGACTGAGCAACTCCTGGATTTGGGGGCTTTCTATTCACAGCCATTGTTGGATTAGCTGGACTGCAGCCTATACATCATTCCAATAAATCCCATGTGTGCGTGTGTGTGTGTGCGTGTGTGTGTGTGTGCATGTGTATGTGTGCGCGTGTGTGCATGCATGTGCATTGTGGGGGGTGCGTGTGTGCATGTGTGCATGTGTGTGTGCGCACATGTGCGTGTGTGCGTGTGCGCACGTGCATGTGTGTGCACGTGTGTGTATGTGTATGTGTGTATGTGTGTGTTTGTGTGTGTGTGTGAGATAGAGAGAGAGAGAGAGATCCATTCTATAAGTTCTGCTACTCTAGAGAACCCTGACTAATATGTGGAGAAACTGGATCATTTTAAAAAGCAAATTAAAAGTCTCTTCCATGTATCTGTTGTATTTCAAAAGAAATAACTGAAAGATTAAACACTTGATCAAATTTCCAAACTTTAGTGGTTTTCCTGTCCACGAATTTTTTCGCTATCCCATGATACATTCTTTACCATGTTCAAAGATGACATCTTACAATACTGTAAGAGTGATTGTGACTTTCAGATAGTGTTTACAGCATGTCATGGGATGGATGAGTGACTCTGGGGCTATAATAAGTGCTTTAAAAGAGGTGACATGCCCTTGGGAGACTCATTTATCCTGTTGATTCTAAATAATTCTGATGGTCGTTTAAATCAGTGTGGAGTTCTGGTCTCACTTAGAATGATGCACAGCACTTAAAAGTCTACATCCTAACTCTTTTGGAGCTCATCAGAGACCTAAGGTGGCACAGAAACAAATTAAATTGAATTTCAGTGAGTAACGAGTTTCTCGAAGGTAAGATGAGAGGGAAGAAGTATCAGCCACAGCAAAGTGTGGGAGGGAAAGGCAGACTCTAAGTGGATATAAAAAATCTGAAATTTTAATTTAATATTTCTGTGTATCATCATGATCATCATTATTTTATGTGAGATAAAGAGGGCAGGACAGCTTCCAGGAGTTGATTCTGGGGGGTCAAACTCAGATCTTCAGACTTGAACAGCATGTGTTTTCAGTATGATCTCTGCAGTCCTTTAATCTACCCTTAAAGATCAACCTTGAGTAACTGGAGGGCCGGAGGCAACAAACGTCCATCCACACACATTGGCAATGCCTTTGCCAAGAGTTTGTATATGGCTTCATGAGGAAGATGGGGAGAAAGACAAAAGGCACAAAGGAATCCTCCTGGATGGTACGGGTGCAGAAAGAGCAGGTGCAGAGATTTTGTGTGCAGGCAGCAAAGAAGAGAGAGGCAGCATAGTTCTTGGCAGAAAGCAAACAAGAATACTACCGAAAAGCCTACACAGCCAGACAGACGGGGTGGAAAGATTACAGGAGCACAGGGACCAGAAAGTGAGTTGTGCAATTATCTCTCCTAGTCACATCAGAAGCTATACCCACAAAGTTTCACCAACATGACTGCCCAAACAGGACCTGAACAAGGATAACATCAATGAGCATGTCAAAGCAGACAGCAAAATCCCAAGAGGACTCAACTACACATGAAGAACTACAGGCAACTGAGTAAAGCTGGGAACGAGAGAAGTGGTCCTCCCTAGAGAAGAGCACGTGGATTGGCTGCCCAGCGCCAAACGGTCGGCCCTAAAATCATACATATAAGTAGCACTATATGGACCCAACAGGCTAGGAATGCGTATGTATGTACAAATACATACATGCATGCAATAACAATTAATTTAAAAAGACAGCAGGAAGGACAGTGGAGAGGAGTATACATGAGGGTTTGGACGGATGAAAGGGAAGGGAGACACATTGTAACTAAGTTACAATCTCAAAATTTAAAAACAGCAGCAACAAAAGAGATAGCTGCAGAAGACATATTTTTCTGGTTTCCCTTCATTATAATATAATAGGTGGCAGAAAGCAAACCAAGAAAACATACAGTATCTCTTATGATACTTAAAACTAAAAGCTGTGACAGGGGTCCATAGATCAGGAAAGAGAAAAAAAGAATAATTGATTTTATGACTCAAGCATGAAAACGTATCAGAATGATCCATAAACCCTTGAAGATTGAATAGCACAGTTGTACATGCCCAAGGGTTCAAAGGTGACATCACAAGGGAAAATTAGAAAACATTGCAAATTACGTAAGTTAAAATGCAAGAAATGAAAGTGCATGAGACTCAGCAAAGGCAGTGCCCTGGGGCAAATGTGTAGCCTTCAGTGCTTGCATTAGAAAAGAGGGGGTTCTCAAACCCACAAGCTATGTAGAGGGTCCGAACAGGCCAGACCACTGATGCTGGAAGCTTCAGCTAAAGTATGGTTTCCTTATAAACACTCAGTACTGTTTTCATAGTGTGAAGGAAGCCAAAGATGACAGAAAAGTAAGTGATTGTGTCTGTCTTAAAAAACATTGTGAACCCTGCAATTTTAATCTCATATAGCTCTTATGAATTACACAGTATTATTGGAAGTTCTTAACCAAATAAAAATATAAAGACATATTCAAAATTGTGACGCCAATCAAATGCTCAATAGAATTTTGTTATACAACTTAATTAACTAAATATATATATATATGAAAATAAAAGATGTAAAATACCAAAAAGAGCAAAATCACAGAATTCACACTGTCTGACTGGAAAGCTGCTGATCCAGAGACCCTCATACAGCATGAGGATGCACGCGGAGCAACCGGGTAGCAGGGAACGACATCTACACATCTCATTCGATTTTTGACAAGGGTGTCTTAGTAAATTAGTAAGGCTGACTTGGTGTACTTCTTAAAAATGAAGCACTAAGAAATATGAGAGTGTGAACTCGTAGTGAACGTTTATCAGGGTGACGAAGGAGACTGGAGAAAAGCAGTGGGGGGGATGGTCAAGACACAGGCATGAAAATCTCAAGGAACGAAAAGAGAATTAAAAACCTTATCTCATTATAGACAACAATTAACTAAAATTGAATTGTAGACATAAATACAAATGAAAACCCTGATAAGCCCTAGGAGGAAAAAAAAGTTTGAAATCTTGAGTATGGAACGTGCCCTTATAATGAGATTCCAACAACAGCAAGAGGGAAATTTTGGTTAATTTTAATGTCAATATTTAAAGGCTCTACACTTAGAAAAATATTGTTAAGATGACAGAAAAGCCAGAGATTCAAAGAAAATAAATTGTAGGAAATCTGCACTGAGAAGAAATGAAGACCTGTAATACAAGTACTAGTGGCCAACTGGGTCTGGGGAAAAGGTCTGGGACGAAGTTAGTTCCTGAACAGTCAGGAGCCCTGTGTTGGGTTCCCAGTACCCATACAGGAAGCTGGGTGCAGGGACGGACCAAGGAAGGAATAAATGAAAGATTCAAACAGGCACTTTCTGAAAGAAAACAAATAAAACCCAAATAAATGAAAAGAAACACTCTCAATAACCGAAATACACTCGAAGTTGCCATAGAATCTTCTTACAACCTTTCAGAATGACAAGATTTAGAAACAAAGGCAGTGGACGGACGGGAAAGGTGCAGTGTGCTGGAACCCATCCCACGTTGCTGATCCAAAGGCAGCATGGCCAAACAGCTTGGGGCAACATTTGATGTGTCTTAAACGGTGAAGAACAAATGGACTATGTAACTGCATACAACCCCGTAATCCTACTCTTGAGTGTTTCTCTCCTCAAGAAAAGGAGAATGCCACGTCTACACGAAGCTGCAGTCTCAAATATCTGTACAAGCGTCATTCCTAATTTCCTAGTTTCCACGACGCAATTGTCCATCAACCGAGGAGCAGGATCAGCATTTCATCCCATGTCCATCAACGCCACACTATGCAGCAGTAAAATGCATGGTTCCCTTCCTGTCGCGTCGCATCGCATCCCACACAAAGCAAAACCACGGGGACAGGAATTTATGTCAGTGATTGCCAAGTGATGGGGATGTGAGAGCTGGGATCAATGGGACATGTGGAAATTTGGGGGGAAATGAAATATTCTGTCTTCATTTTGTTGGTCATTTGATGACTGCACGCAGTTGTGTATACGCCGGGGATCCCCTGTCTTCTCTTCCCATAACTGTGACTAGATACACTACCTCCCTGACTATGTTTAATTTTTATTGCCCTCATTTGGATACATAAAAAAGGAACTGGATGTTTTCAGTCATGCTGATTACGTAACACTCCCATTTGCCTCGTTTTTCCTTAAATTTTTGTTTCTCGGATGCAATGGTGAAGTACCTTGAAGTAGCAGAACACTGAACAGGAAGTGCTGTGTCCCACACAGGTGGGTCCCCAGCCCAGGCACACGGGCAGAACCAGGTCTTCTGTGGGAGTCTTCCTTGGCTCCGCTTGCCGCTTTATGCTTCTTTTCATTTTATTCCAACCTCTCTTCACTAAGAAAGGATGCCCTCAGGCAAGATAAATGAGTGATTTACAGCTCCCCAGAAGCCCCGGGTTCCTTCCAGGCCAGCTGTGAGCTAGGTAGAGTGAGTTGCCTGCAGGTGCAGTCCCTGCTTGGGCTTTTATGAGCAACTTCCAGGAGGCAGTGAGCTCTCGGTGAAACCAAACTATGGGAAAAGAAGCTGTGAAGGCATCAGAGGTAAAATAAGCACACAGCTCAATGGAGATAGCTTTGTAAGGACGGGGAGCCCAGGGCTGTCTTCCTCTGTAGCTCCCCAGTGTGTGTGTGTGTGTGTGTGTGTGTGTGTGTGT
>LOJH01043221.1:0-14036 GCA_001685095.1 Ellobius talpinus
CCCCTTTCTGGCCAGGGCCCTCACAGACAAAGCAGACTAAAGGCCTACCTTGTTCCTGGCAGGCTATTAAAACAAAAAAACTCTAGCCTGGTTGAACTCACCACTGGCCCCAGCGCCCAAACAGGCTGAGCTGGGGGATCTATGGCCCCAAATAAGGGAATGGAGGAGGTGCCTGAATGCAAGCTTGGATGGGGTAGGAAACTAGGGTCAGTAAGGAGCCCCTGCAGAATGAGCAGGAAGTTTAGGGGAATGAGGGATGTCTGAGCTNCAGGTCCCAGTGCCCAAACAGGCTGAGCTGGGGGATCTATGGCCCCAAAGAAGGTAAGGGAGGAGGTGCCTGAATGCAAGCTGGGATGGGGCAGGAATCTAGGGTCAGTAGCCGGGGTTAGGAGCCCCTGCAGAATGAGCAGGAAGTTTAGGGGAATGAGGGATGTCTGAGCTCCATTTCCAAGGGTCAGGAATGCACTCACCCCTCAGATGGATCTTCTGGTAGAGCTGGCTAACTACTCTTGATCATGAAACCTGGTCTAGAGTGTGGGGTTGATATACTCCAAATCACTCCATTGAAGAAAACAGAATTTTTCCTCTCCCAGGTGTTATTATTTGCCAATTGCTTCTTGACTAGGGTCAAGATTTTTGTGCCCACTTTTTTCCCTCCACACTGGGCTTTCTTTTTCACCACTTTTTACTTTTTAAATCTTGCTCTTTTTCTATTGAGCTTTGGCCAGTCTTTCTACACTCGGGATATCAACTCCTTATCATATAAATTAATTGCAATTATTTTCTCCCACACTGTAGCATCCCTTCCTCTGTACAAATATTCCCTTTGATATACAATATTTTTTTATTTTATATAATCATATTGCCATTTCTTGCTTTTGTTTTCTGCATTTTAGGGTCTATCTTCAAAATAATATTTGCTCATTGTACTGATCTCAATAATTTTCCATGTGTTCTTCTAGCACTTTCACAACTTCATATGTTTGTTTCCTCTTTGATTTTCTTCATTCTTCTATCATACATTACATCCCAGCCAGTTTCCCCTCCCTTCATTCCACAACACCTCTTCCCCCCCCAGATCTGCTCCTCCTCCTTTTCCATTCAGAGAAAAAAATAAAACAGCCTTCCCAGAGATATCATCCCATTGCAAAACAAGATACAATAGGACTAAGCTCCACCTGCAATATCAAGGCTGGGTGAGGCAACCCAGTAGGGTCTTAAGAGCAGGCAAAAGAGTCAGAGATAACCCTCACTCCCACTGATAAGATTCTCACAAAAGCATCAAGCTAAACAGCTATAACATAGCATATACAGAGGAACTTGCACAGACCTATGCAGGCTCCATGATTGCTACTTCAGTCTCTGTGAGCCCTTGTCAGCCTCTCTTAGTTGATTCTGTAGGCCATGTTCTAGTGATGTACCCGACCTGTCTGGCTCCTACAAACCTTCTGCAGGTTCCTTGAGCTTTGCCTAATGTTCAGCTGTGGGTCTCTGCATCTGCTCCTACCAGTGGCTGGATGAAACCTCTATTTTGAGTGAATCTTTGTGGCTGGTATTGATTTGGGATATGACTTCATTTGCCTTCATATGGATATGCAACTTTCTCAGTGCCATTTATTGAGAAGTTTGTCACTTACCCAATATCTACTCTTGGCATCTCTGTTAAAAATTAGTGGAATGTGTACATGTGGGACACCTTTAGGCTGGCTAGTCTGTTCCATTGATCCATTGTTTTATTCAAATACTATGCTGTTTCCATTATTGATTCTTTGTATTACTTTTAAGTAAGTTAGTTCAATGCTTCTTGCTTGACTTGTTTTTTTAATTCTCTTAACTCTTCATGATTTTTATTGGTTCCTCATAAATTTTATAGTTGCTTTCCCTAGTTAAATGAAGAAGGCCACTGCTATTTTGATAAGGGTGAGCTGAAAGTATAAAGAGTATTTACTAATATAGAATTTTTAACTATCTCAGTTTTTCCAGTCCATTTAGACAGATGACTTTACATTTTATTTTGACATCTTCAATTTCTTTCATCAATATTTTTTAATTTTAAATGTAGAGATTTTTTTCTCTCTGGTTAAACTTATTCCAATGTGAGTTTTGTTTTATTTTGCTTTGTTTTAATTACTCCCAATGGTTGGTCTGATTTCTGTCACTGTTGGTATATAGTAATACTATTGGCATGTATTCAGTGATTGTGTCATCTTTTTTCTTTTTCTTCTTTTCTTTTTCTTTTATTTATTTTCATTTATTTATTTATTTATTTTTGCTTCTTTGATAAAATACACAACCAAGAGAAGAGTTTCTTTTGGCTCACCATCAGAACAGAAACCATATCTATGTGATGTGGAGCATCTGGTCATATCCTGTATATAGTTAGGAAGCTGAGAGGGTGGACCATAGCTGTGCTCAGCTCACTATCTATGTTTTAGTCAATGCAGAATCCTCCAACATTTAATCACCCAATCAGTGGACTGGCACCACCCAAGTTCAGGGTTTATCTTCCCTGTTCAGTTAAGTCTTTCTTGACACACATTTCACTCACACACCTCAAACTCTACTTCTATGGTGATTCTTTTTTTATTAATTATGAAACCTTGGCCTTATCTTAGGCTAGTTCCCAACTAACTCTTATAACTTAAATTAATCCATTTATATTAATCTACATTCTACCACGTGGCTCATTATCTCTCCTCCATACTATAACTCTGACTCCTTCTAAGTCCCTGTGGCTTAATTCCACAAGCCTCAGATTCTTCCCCAGTTCCCCTCTCCCCAGAAATCATGCCTATTCTCTCCTTCAATTTGACAATAAACATTAACCATCATGGAGGTTTTGAATCTTACAGTTTTGCTTAATTCAGTTATAAATCTTAGTAGTTTAGAGGCACTTTTGAGGCTCTTATATATAAAACCATGTCTTGTGCAAACCTGGGCAAGTTTTAATTTTCTAATTTAGTCACTCTTTATTTCTCTTTCTTCTTGGCAGTTACTAAGATTTCTGGAGCTGTACTTGTTAGAAGCAGTGTACAGGGACAGTTTTGTTTTGCTGCACAATTGTAAAGAGAAAGCTTTCATATTTTTCCCACAGAGTATATGAACTATTGACTTTTATAATGGGCCTTACTATGTTGTCCAATATATTCCCTATATGCCTAATTTGCTTAGGATGTTTATCATGAATGTGACATTGCATTTTATTGAATATCTTTACTGTGTCCATTGAAAGAAATCTATTTTTAATTCATTCTGCTGATATAATATATTGCATTTATGAATACACATTATTTAAACTTCTTTGCATCTTTGGCATGGATCACAGTTGATTCTAGGTGAATGGGTAATGTTTGCTGAAGTCTACTTTGTCTCTGCACAATAAGGATATTGGCCTGTCAGTTTTATCTATCAAGTCCTTATCTGTTTTAGATAGCAGAATAATGCTGTCTTAGAAGTATATACTTGGAAGAAATCCTTTTTCATCTCTAAAAAGTAATATCTGGAGAGCTAAGATTAGCTCTTTTCTGTAATTTTTAAGAACTTAGCAGTCGAACTATTTGGTCTCAGGTTTTTCTTTGTTAGGAGAAGTTGCTGCTCATTCACTGTCATTGGTGATGGTTTTCTCTCTAGGTCTTCTTTGTGTTTGTGATTAAGTTTTATAAAAATTTTGATCAATTTTTTTCCATTTCTCTAGATTGAAAACTATTGACACATTGTTGTTCACATTATGTTCAGTAGATTTCTCTGTTGTCACTTTCAATGTTTCTCTTATTCCAATTGTAAATCTCATCCCTACATTCTTGCATGGAAATGAGGGTTGACTCATTTATTATCTTGAAGAATCAGTTTGTTGTTCATTGTATCTTTTAAGTGTTTTGTTTTTATATCATATATATAAACTCTGAGTCTTTATCATTTCCTTTCTTCCCTTAATTTGGGCTTCAGTTTCTCCTTGTTTTTCTACTTATTTTTGGTGCAATGGTAAATTATTGCCTTTCAGTCTTTCAATTTGAGCATTGATATGAAAGTCCCTCTTACAGTATCCTAGAAGTTTTGGCATTTTGTGTTTCCCTTTATATATGTTTTAGGAATATTTGTGTGGGGCTATTTTGAGACAGGGCTTCTATTTAGTTTTGGAGCCTGTCCTGGAACAAACTCTCATAGTCCTGGCTGGTCTTGAACTCACAGAGATCCACCAGTCTCTGCCTCCCAAGTACTGGAATTAAAGGCATGCACCACCAACACTTGGCTATCATAGGTTTTAGAAAGTTCTTTTTTAATTTCCTTCATTTCTTCTTTCATTAGTTGGTTGTTCAAATAAAACTTGATTAATTTTGTACTTTCCAAAGTTTTTCTTGTTATAAATATTTTTACCATATGAAGTGAGTAAAGACAGTAAATAAAATTTCAATTTTTAAGAATATGTTAAAATTTGTAGAGCCTTGTGTGGTGGTACACACCTTTAATCACAGAATTTGGCAGGCACAGGTAGGCTGAACTCACTGAGTTCGAGGGAAGCCTGGCTTACATGCCAACATTCTGGCCAACCAAAGATATGTAGCAAGAACTTGTCTAGAAGGAGCAAAAAAAAATAGATCATCTATTGAATGACCTATCCTGGGGCCTATCTCGTGTACTTATGAGGAAAAAATATATGTTGCATAAAATTGATAAAAGGATATATTTTTGAATCTACTTAAAAAAGAAAAAAGAGAGGACATAGATATGATAAAAAGGTAGATTATTGAGACTACTTTTAAAAAAGCAATTACTAGTTTTAAATGTTTTACATTAAATTAGATTTTTGTTTATGGTATACAAATCTTGTATATTGATACAAATTTGAGATGAATTTTGTTAGAACATACTGTACATATGTTTTTACTCTTGTTCAAAGTATTGTACCCATACAACTCACTTAAAATGTAATACAAATTTATAGTCCTTGAAAATTATTATTAGCAACTTTTTAGGATAATAAGTAAACTCAGGTTAGTAATTAGTCACCTACTAAAATCTAACTTATAGTCACATTGGTTATGTTTTCAAGGTCAAACTGAGACATGTTTTAAATAAACAGGTCACCTTCAAACACCTCAGAGATCTACAGAATATGACATTTAAGATGTCCTAATAACATAGGTCCTTTTTCCTTTTTCTATGACAATGAGACATGTCTTCTCCTGGCAGAACCAATCTTCTTCAGAGAGACAATGATGGGCATCAAAGAAACTCTATATGGAATTTGCTTTCTCTGTGGCAAAAGTAAGTTTCTGGGCAAGAAAGTTTCCTTGACTGACAGTATGCTGTCTTACTGGGACAAGCAAAACACAAAAGAGACTGACTGCCAAAACTTTCCCAGAAAAAGCGGAAAAGTCCTTCAAAAACTCTGCTTCATAGAAGCATATTCTCAAGCACGTCTCATATTCTAGGCCTGTAGGTTGAAGATGGATACCCCAACATTCCAGAGGAACTTTTGGGGAACTGTACAGGCAACCATCTGCTTCTGTCATAGCTCACATTTCTTGGAAGTAACTTTCTCACACTTCCTGATTCCTCAGTTAATATTATTTCCTTCTTGTGTCTCTGAGGCAGTTGAAGACTAGATAGTTATAGTTTACAAGACTCAGAAAAGATTTCACTAAAGTATATAAGGTTGAGAGATATCAAAAGATAGTTTTTTATTGTAATGCAAGTTATGATAGAAAGTAAATTAGATATAAGACTTTGGATGCACCAAGATAGGATAGATATGGAGCAATTTCTCTTAATTTGTCAAATGCAAATTGTCTAGACATTGTTGTATTATTGCATGTGAATATTGTATATGATTATTGTGCTTATTTTATATCATTTTTCTTATATTAGTTATAACCATATTTTCTATATTTTAGACAAAAAAGGGAAATGCAGTGATATTTCATTTGTATTTTAATAAATAAAGCTTACCTGAAGATCAGAGAGTAAACCATCCCAAAGAGTTAGCCTTACAGACCAGGCAGTGGTGTCACACACCTTTAATCCCAGTAGCCACACTAGTTATCTATAGAGGCCAGGTATTGGTGGTACACACTTTTAATCCCTGAACTAGAGAGGAATATAAGATGGGAGGAGAAAGGTCTCAGTTCTATCTCATTCTGAGGATATGCAGAGGCAGAATCACCAATTTTGGTCTGAGGTCGAGGTAAGAACCAGTGGCTGGTTGCTTTGTTTTTATGATCTTCAGGTTGAACCCCAATGTCTGTCTCTGGAATTTTATTATTCGTGCTACATAAAATACTATGAAAATATCTATATGATATATTTTGTCCAGGGTGAAGATTAATTGTATTATTGATTTTTTTTGTCTGGTTGACATATCTATTATTGAAAATGGGCATTAAGCTCCTCAAGTACTATAATACTGATGTGTATGTAACCCTCTCTTTTGTTCCACTAAAGCTATCTATATATGTATTGGCATCGATACTAGGAAATATGTGTGTGTATTTGTGTGTGATTTTTAATTTCTCTTGATAAATTGACTCATTTATCACTATATAGTGATATTTATCTCTTTCTAATTTTCACTAAAGTTTATCTTATCTGATATTAGTAAAGCTGCTTCTGCAGTCTTTCAGAATCCTAGTCTATGGACTATTTGTATCTAGCAGTTCTCATTCTATACATGTCTTGAGACGTGAATTGAATTGCTTCTTGTAAGTAACATGTAATCAGTTCCTTTTAAAATCCTTTTGACCACTCTACTGTGGGTTTTAATTAGATAATTTAATCCACTTGCAACTAGAGTAAGTGTTGAAAAGTACGTTCTTAACTACAGGGATTCTCTATTTACTTGTTTGTTTCTTTGCATTTCCTTTATTTCCATTCTATTATAGTTTTTCTTCCTAGATAAAAAGTAGTATATTTTAATGTGTTACTAGCATTCTCTTGGTTTGTTTGTTTATTATATATTTTTGTTTTGTAGACTTTGTGCAACTTTTCATTATAGCAAATCATTGCAGTTTAAGATGATTGAAGTGATAAGAAAAGGAGACAATAAATGAACAAAAGAACTAGAGAAATTATACTCATAAAACTTGCCCAGCTGTACTCCATTCCTCCCCACATTTCAAATTTCTGAAATACTATTTTACAAATTGCTACATTGCCTATCACTTAACATATTAATGTAACTATCATTATGCTAGTTATTTTGTGTTTAGTCTTCATACCAAAGATCTGCATGGTTTCTTCACCCACCAACACATGCTCAGCTTTCTGTATTTGTCTTTATAATTATTCTTGTGACTGTTTTCATCTACCATGTTTTGCTAGTGATTTGCCCATGTTCATTTCCCTTTGAAGAATGAACTTTAACATTTTTTATGAGAGGTCTTTTGTATATATTTCCTATCAATTTTTTCTGTGAAAATGCTTCCTCTTTCTCATTTCTAAAATGTACATTTGATGGCTAAAATATTCCCAATTTACAAGGATTGTTTTAATATGCTTTCATTTCTCTCAATGCTGTGGTAACCTCATACTTTATTGTTCTAACTGGCACATTATAGCTGAGAAATTGGCCATCAGGTGAATCAGGGAATCATAATGCATGATTCATTTATTTTCATTTCTCTATCTTTCATCCATCAGAGTTTAATTAAATGAATCTCAAATTAGTATTAATTGAATTAAATTTTATTGGTGATATCTGGTCTTCTTGTACCTGAATATTTGTGTCCTTGGGGTATCAGCAGTCAGTTGTTATTTCATTTGAATGAGCTTAATGCCCTTCCAGAAGTCCTTGAACTCTGATTACTTTAATATGAGTTTTTTTTAAAAAAAAATACTGATTCTTAGGTTCCAAGAAGCTGTTTTACTTTACCTCCTAGAGGTTTGCATTTCTATCTTTCTTCTCCTTCAGTTGCTCTTCCATAATTCTTCCAATAATCTTTTTTACTATACTATGAGTTTCTAGAACTGTTTTACTTTTTTACTAACAAATGTGCCAATTATTATTTGTCAAAAATAGTTATGTTTAATTTGTGTCAGGTTGCCAAAAACTGGAGTTACCTAGGAAAAGAAAACCCCAACTGAAGAATTGCCTACATCAGATTGGTCAGTAAGTGTATCTGTCAGCATTTTATGTTATCATTAGTAATTGAGGTGGGAAGGCCCAGCGGACTGAGTGTAATGTCTCTTTTAGGCACATGTCCTATGCTGGATAAGAAACAAACCTGAGTAAGCCTGGGAAAAGAACCAGTAAGCAGTGTTCCCCTGTGGTTTGAGCTTCAAACTCCTGACCTGAGTTCCTATCTTGGCTTCTCCTAATAATGTGCTATAAACTGCTTTTGTTCAAAATATTTTACCACAGCAGCATAAAACCAACTAGAATGTCAAATACTAATTGTATGAAATAAATGGTTTCATTACAGAATTTTCACTTCTGTACATGATGGTTCTTGATCATGGTCACCCTCCTCCTTCAT
Source organism: Ellobius talpinus (assembly GCA_001685095.1). NCBI lineage: Eukaryota > Metazoa > Chordata > Mammalia > Rodentia > Cricetidae > Ellobius > Ellobius talpinus. Next base: position 8,472 of record LOJH01043221.1, read on the forward strand.
TTTCTTTTGTTCCTTCCTTCCTCTTCTACTGGCTCTCTCCTTTTTTATTGAGTTCTAAGTGTTGTCAGGGTTTTACTTCTGTTGCTATCAATTATGTAAAGCTCTCCGATTTGTTTAGCCAATAATTTCACAACCAAAATCTTGTGTTTCCCAGAGTTAGTACCCTATATTTCTCCATCATTGTCTGCTTTCCCTACCTTATTATTCCCCAGTAACCAACTTACCACTAGAGACCTTTACTCACCATCTGCCACTCTTTAGCCCACTACTCACCTTGTTCCCCTATCTATCTTAGCAGAGGTTTTACCCAGTATGTTTACACTTCTCCTTTTCTGCCCAAGCCTGAGTCTCTCAGCCATTTGTCCATATTCCCACCCCACCCAACCTGACAAAAGTTCAAAATGATTCTTCATGCACATTATCATCTACCACACATACAAAGCCAGCAGTTTTCTGTGTTCCTTGGTATATGGGGTGGAATAACACACTCAAGTGAGGAATGTGCTGTCTACAGAACCCTAATTAGTCCCACTAAATGTTGTGTATCTTTCTTGGTGGTGGGAAAGGCCTGTCTTAGTTAGGGTGTGTATTGCTTTGAAAAGACACTATAATCACAGCAACTCTTATAAAGGAAAACAGTTAACTGGGGTGGCTCACTTACAGTTTAGAAATTCAGTTATGGCCAGGGAGCATGGCAACTAGGATTATGGTGGTGTGCAGTCACACATGGTGCTGGAAAGGTATCTGAGAACTCTACACCATGCCAGCAGACAGGAAGTGAACTGAGTAGCACACTGAGCCATGTTGGAGCATATATAAGCCCTTAGAGTTTACCTCCATGGTGACACACGTTCTCCAACAAGCCCATACCTACTCCAACAATGACATACATGCTAATAGGGCCACTCCCTTTGGGGACCTTTTTCATCCAAACCATCACAGATAAACTTCTAGAAGAAGACAACTATAGACACTCCCTGAAAAACCCTAGCCACACCCACCAGTGAATCAGGTAGGCAATCTTTATTCTCCCACTTGTCCTCTAATTCCAACCCCAAAGCAGAACACTTGACATTCCCTCTCCTTTTTCTCTGTCCCCATCCCCAGGGATCTACTCAGATCATGGTGATTCATATATTATTCCTTGCTCCTATAGAAACTGTCAACTCCACCCACCCACCCACACACTTTTAGCTCACCCTCAATCCTTAGTGCTAGATCCCAATACATAGAAACACCTTCTACTTGGGACCCATAGTGACCACATGGCAGGAAGTAGAAGCATTCCCTATGAGACAACTCATGGCAACCACACTCTCCTAACAACAAGAGCAACAGGAACCACTGACTGGAAAAGACATCCAAAAAGACAATGCATCAACACCTAGAATTTCAATCATCTCAAACCTGGATACCTAGATTCCAGTATAAAAAAACAATAACAGTGAGAACAATATGTCTCCACTAAAGTCAAGTAACCCTACTACTGGAATCCCTGAGAAATGCAATATAACTGAAGTAAAAAACAGAATTTCAAAATATCAAGTATTAATATGCTAAAGAAACTTAAAGAGTATATAAATTAATCCATTAATAATATCTATGAAAACACAAATAAATTCTGGAATTAAATAAAGATTACAAATAATATGAAAAACAAAGTTAAGTCCCAATATCAAATAAATGGATGCATCAGAAAAACAAAATAAGCCTTGTAGAATATCATCCATAATGTAAATAAAAAGGTTATTAAATTCCTGGATGGTGATATAGTCTACAATTATAAAACTTTCAATTTTATTGATTTATTTATTAAACAAATTGACTTACCTCTGTTAGGAGGTTTCAGTAAATTGTTTTCTGGAGACACAAACCGAAAGCTGTGCAAGTCACCATGTGACCAGAAAAGCAGTAGTGGAGACAAATGAGTGCAAACTGGAGAAATTGCCAAGTTGCCACAAGGTGGACACACAAAGGGATAGCTTCACAGAGGTGGGGTTTTGGCAAAAAAAAAAAAAGTAGGCAAAACCAAGCCAAGTGTGCAGGGGTGGGAGACCTTCAGCAACAAACAGTTTGGGCTGGTCCCGGTAGGCATGGAGTTAGGATCCATGTGAATTTATACCCCAGAATGCTGGGCACCAAATGAAGCATGATTAATAAAAACTCAGGGTCAGAACTTGAAATTCAACCTGAAGATCCAAAAAGCAAAACATCCAGGCACTGGCTCTTACCTTTACCTCAATCTAAAAAGGAGATTCTACCTCCAGGAATCTCAGAACGAGACTGTCTTCCTCTCTTGGCTGGGATTAAAGGCATATACCAACATCATTAAAGGTACGTACCTCCCAATTTCTATGGCAACTAGTGTGGCTACTGGAATTAAAGGTGTATGTCATTTTGGCTACTGAGATTAAAGGTGTGTGTCATTGTGGCTACTGGGATTAAAGGTGTGTATTACTATAACTTGATCTCTAAACCAATGAGATGGTTTTACTCTCAGATCTTCAAGAAGTCTTGATTTATTAAAATTCAGTTGAAATGCCATTACACCTTCTTTTTGACCTTCATAGAACTTCCTACAAAATTGACAATGTACTGGAAATATAACAAGGCTCATCAGATACAAGAAAATAGAAATAACACCTTAGATTTTAGTTTTCAAAAACAAAAACACTTCACTATTGGCTAGAAATGAATCAAGAAGAAATTTAATTTTTTTTATAATAGAGTGAAATAGAAAAAATATACCCATATTTAAAGAAAATAATGAAGGCTGTTCTAAAAAGTAAGTTCATAGTGCTAAGTGTCTACATAAAAAATTGTGAAAGATGTCATACTAACAACTTAACACCACACCCGAAAGTTCTAGAACAAAAAGAAGAAAAGGCCAAGAGGAGTAGATGGCAAAAGATTATCAAAATCAGAACTGAAACCAATAAAAACAAAAAAAAACAAATCAATATAAAGAATCAAGGAACAAATAATTGTTTTTTTGAGAAAATCAATAAGATTGACAAACCTGTAGCCAAATTAATGAAAAGGCTAAGAGAAAAGTTTCAAATTAACAAAATTAGAAAATAAAGTGGGGGTGGTGTAAGAATAGATGTTGAAGAAATCCAGAGAATTTAAATACTTTAAAAACCTTTTCTAAATCAGAAAATCTAAAAGAACAGTATAATTTTCACAAAATATTTCATCTAACAAATTTAAATAAAGATAAATTAAGCAACATATAACACCTAATGAAATAAAAGCAATCATTAAATATCTACCAGCTGCCAGGCACTGGTTGACACACCTTTAATCCCAGCACTCGGGAGGCAGAGGCAGGTGGATCTCTGTAAGTTTGAGACCAGCCTAGTCCACAAGAACTAGTTTCAGAACAGGCTCCAAAGCTACACAGAAATCCTGTCTCAGGAGAAAAAAAATCTACCAGCCAAATAAGCCCAGGGCTAGAAGTTTTAATGCAAAGATCTACAAGACTTTTAAAGAAAATTTAAGGCCAATACCTTCAAATTATTTCAAAAAGTAGCAGCAGAAGAAATACTGCCCAATTCTTTATAAAGTCACATTTTAGCTGTTACCCAAACCACATAAATACCAAGCAAATAGAAATACAGAGCAACTTTGTTCATGGTCATAGAGAGAGAGAAATAAAAACTTACAAACAAAATGAAAGAACAGAAAAAAATCATATACCATGATCATGTTCACTTCATCCTTGAGTTATGGGGTTTGTTTGATATATGTAATGCACTGTATAAACAGATTGAGAGACAACAACATCATGATCATCTCATTAGATGCAGAGATGATCTTTGACCAAATCAAATACCACTTCATGATATAAGTTCTGGAGACTTGAAAAATACAAAGAATATATTTCAACATAATAGAGGCAATTTGCAGCAAGAACATAGCCACCATCAGCCTAAATGGAGAGAAACTTAGAGTAGGCCTCATATTCAGCAATAAATGGTCAACATATAATGAACTCAGTGACATCTTTGGGGGGTTCTTTGTCTCATAATGTTTTGTCAAGGCATTTTTTTCTTATTTACTTTGCATGTACTTTGTAAAATAAGCCTTCTGGTTTTGTGTTTTTAATGGGATTTTGTGTGTGTGAATATGTGTCTCTGTATCAAATGTGTTTCTTGTGATTTTTCTTTAGTTTCTTTTTGTAACACCATTTCTAATTATTTTTAATAATAAAAACACAAAGTCAGATATAGGGGGTTAATACTGAAATATCAGAGAAGCAGAGCAGCCAGCCTCTAGTTCTTATTTCTACTGAATTTCCATACTAAGAAGGCCATCCTGTCCCTAAGAATCCTCAAACTGAATGCCTTGAGCTTCTGTCTTCTCCTGCCTTATATTCCTCTCTCCTCTCAGCCACATCCCCTCTTTTCTCCACCTCTCTAGTGCTAGAATTAAAGGCATGTGAGATTGGATCAATCTAGTTTAGGCTTAGGTGTTCTAGAACTCACAGAGATCAATCTACCTATGTCTTCTGAGTGCTGGGATTAAAGGTATGTGACACCACTGCCTGGCCTCTATGGCTAATTAGTGACTCACTCCACACTCTGATCCTCAGGCAAGCTTTATTTGTTTTAGCACAAACAAAGTATCACCACACCTTTTCTTTGTTCTATTTGTTTTGTCCTAACCTGATATGTCTGATTTTTGTTTGTTTGTTTTGTTGTTGCTGTTGTTCTAGTTGTTGCTGTTGTTTTAATTTATTTTATTAGGATTCTTTAGATGCCTATTTGTTTTCTATCAAGAGGCAGAAAGGGTGTGGATTCAGATGAGATAGGAGGTGGGAAGGATCTTTGAGGTGTTGGGTGAGGGGGAAAAATAGTCAGAACATATATGAAAAAAAGTATTTTATTCTTTTTTTTCAGGACAGGATTCATCTGTGTAGCTCTAGCTGTCCTAGAACTCAGTTTGTAGACCAGGCTAGTCTCAAACCCACAGAAAATCACAAGTCTCTGTCTCCTGAGTGCTGGGTTTAAAGGCATGCACTACCATCACCTAACAAAAAATAAACAAGTAAATGAAGGTAACTACAAATATCCAAAAGCACTAGAACCCATAATTAGAGGGTTCATACTCATGGAAGTTTTGGAAAATGTAAGGATTTGATTACAACCCAGTACTAATTTCAAAAGTAAGTACTGAGCTCACCCTATAATCTTAGATCGGTGAATAGTGTTTTGCAACATGCTATGTGTTGTAGAAGGGCCACTTGTTTGTTTCCTGGCTGCCCGGCAGCTCAGACCCAAAATAATCACACAGAAACTACATTATTTAAATCACGGCTTTGCCCATTAGCTCTAGCTTCTTGTTGGCTAACTCTTACACGTTAATTTACCCATTCTAGTAATCTGTGTATCACCAAATGGTTGTGACATACTGTGTAAAGTTCCCAGTATCTATCTCTGCCAAGGCTACGTGGCTTCTATCTCCTTTGCCTTCTTTCTTCAAACCTTCAATTTAGCTTTCCCTGCCTATCTAACTTCTGCCCTATCAACAGGCCAAGGCAGTTTCTTTATTCACCAATGGTAT
>LOJH01043222.1:4004-16747 GCA_001685095.1 Ellobius talpinus
CTTCTTTATGATCTACCCCCCCTCCATGTTAGGTGCTGAAGCTGGGTTCCACGAATACGGTCACTCTAGCAAAGGACACACCCAGCCTTTAGGTTTTATTTAGATCCTAGAATTTTTGTTTGTTTGTTTGTTTTGAAATAGGGTATTCCTGACTGTCCTGGAACCTGCTCTGTAGACCAGGCTGGCCTCAAACTCACAGAGATCCACCTTTCTCTGCTTCCCGAGTGTGGGGATTGAACGCGTGCGCCACCACCGCCCAGCAGAATGTATTATTTTTAACTTGCTTCTTTTGCCCATTACTATGAAATTCATCCATACCATGTAGCTAGCGGGCAAATTAGAAACCCTCCTATATATATTCTATAATTCATAGATTCATCTGACGGTTTTACATTTCCAGTTTTTGGAAATTATAGAACTCCTGCTATCAAGTTTTAACTGCATCCTGGTGCACAGATGTGAACAGTTTACCTGCAGGGTACTTAACTGGATCCCTCCCACCATATGGGGATGATCCACATGGACAATAGACCATGCCACCTCACCATCACCTGACCACCTTGGCCTCACACCACGGTGGAGACAACACGTGGCCACTGCCCCACGATCTTCTACTTTGGCTTTAAGAATATGGAACTCCCGGCCGTGGTAGCACACACCTTTAATCCTAGTATTTGGGAGGCAGAGGCTGGAGGATCTCTGAGAGTTCAAGGCCAGTCTGGTCTACAAAGTGAGTTCCAGGGCAAGGACAGGCAGAGCTGTGACACAGAGAAACTGTCTTGAAAAACAAACAAACAAAAGCAATGTGGAACTATTGTTTTCTGGCTTGGTCATTAAAGCACCTGGAGAGGCTGGCGGACCAAGAGCATCTGTTGCACAAGCTCCAGTCAGTATTCACCACGATTCACCAGTATTCACGCCTGTTTCAGGACCAATCGGTACTGTCTTATGGAGACATGCGAAACTACTGGCAGACACTGAATGTCCCTCTCCTGCAGACAGTGATGCCTCAGATCCTGGTGGTCATCAACAGCTTCCTCACGCTCATCCCCGTGGCCTACAGTGGGTACTTGGGCACCACAGCAGCCGCAGGGGCCAGGACTGGGCTACAATACTTCCTCTTCACCCGGAAGAAGGCAGCGGTACTAACATCACAGGGCGTCGTCACCCACGTGGTCTTCTTCATTGCAGTAGAAAGCATCTTGGGACGTGAAAACACGATTCCTGCTCTGACCATCTTTTCTCCCTCCTGTCTCTTCATACACACACCTCCCTACTGAACACAGGTTTAGCTGAGCCCCTAAAGTAGTGATTTTTCTAATGAGATTGGCATTTCTCTTGGGAAGCCACCTGTGAGAAGCGTTCTCCGCCTCCATCCTGATCCTTGTCTAATCTACGTAGCTTTATAGTTAATGATTTGATTATCTGTATTTCTGCCTCTGTTTTTCTGTATTTTTTAAAAAGAGACAGTGTGTACTTGGTGGTCAGGAGTTCTCAGCCACTGACATAATTGCATTTGAGCTTCAAATGGGATTGAAGGCTGCTAGAGACATCCTCCCCCAAAGGAAATCCATCCTAATGAAGTGGAAAACAGTTTTGCCTTCTGCTAGGTGTCCCGTGTTACACTGAGATATTTGCAGAGTAAAGACCAAATACAGGCCTAGAGTTTGTGGAGTTTGTCGATTTCTGAGTTGCTCATTCATCAACTTGTGTTCCCTTTTCACATTTTGCTTAGAATAAATTTGTCAAAACAAAAGTAGGACAATCAATTTGAGATGATAGAGGTTATTAAACGAAGTTACTGGCATTAAAAAAAAATATGTGGTGGGGGCTGAAGGGATGGCTCAGAGGTTAAGAGCACTGACTGCTCTTCTGGAGGACCCAGGTTCAGGACCCAGGTTCAGTTCCCAGCATCTACATGGTGACTCATGGGACTCTGGTTCCAGGAGATCCAGTACCCAGAGACATACATGTAGGCAAGACACTAATGCACATACAAATCTATATTTTAAAAAAGGTGTTGGGTACACCTACGATCTACACTTGTGCCTTAAGTGTATTTGTGTATCATAATATATTTTTCATCTTCATTGTGCATTTCATTACTTGGCTATACCCACCTGAAAAACGACTGGTATTTTAGACACTCTCCTCTCCAAGAAGCCTGAACTTGCCCAACAATCCAACCAGGGCTATTGGATAACACTGGTCCATTAACCAGGAGCCAAATACTGTACCTACATAGATGTCCCAAGCTTCAGACTACGGGCTCTAACTTCTGCCCTGCCAATAACTATCCTTCATGACAAGAAGTTGGTCCCAAAAGTCCAAGTTGGCCTAGCTTGAGCCCAGCCATGGAGCAGTTATGCTACCAGAACAGTTCTCCATAGCAAAGAACACCAGTCTTGGGCAAATGGTTACCCCCAAACTGCAGTTTTCCATGCTCCTGTCATCTTGAGTCCCAAGGGGGAGAGAACAGGAAGGTAGTCTGTGTGCCTATATGCACCTGGATTAGCAGGCCCTTCCACTATTCCTGGGCCTGGCTAACCTACAGCTCCACCACCCATCGGCACGTATAGAACTTGCAATGTAGATTGGGCCTGCCTTTTGTCCCGAGTGCTATGATTAAAGGCGTGTGCCATCATTTCTGGCTTCATTCCATGCTATTTTTTATTACCCATACCGTGCAGTCAGATTTTTGCTCCACTCCCCTTAACTCTTTGGGAAATCTCAGCTTGGGTCCTATTAATTCCAGTCCCAGGCTTGCCTAGAAACTGCTGTTGAATCCCAAGTCTTTTCATTCTCTTGACCCCTTTTTTTGTCCTCAAATACATTATCAAAATGTCACTCACAAAGAAGTATGTATGCTTTTACTCATAAAGATCACGACAAAATCATGGCTGTGTGCCAAGCACTGGTTAGCATTGAAGACAGGAAAGCAATGAGGACACCCCCACCCTTGTGATTCCCTGCCCTGAAAAAAACAAGTCCAATTGGTTTGCCCATATGCTCCCTGGAGCAAGGTCAAACCAGTGGCCAGGCCCTTAAAGAATGCTGAGTCCTTCCCCACCTGCACCCCTAACCAGAAGCCACCAATTGTGGAGAGCTACAATTCAGCATCTTTATCACAGTTTTTAAGTTTGCTTGGTGGTGCACACTTCTGATCCCAGCCCTCAGGAGGCAGAGGCAGGTAGATATGAGTTCCAGGCCACAGAGCTGGTTCTAGGACAGCCAGAGCTACACAGAGAAACCATGTCTCACAAAACCAAGAGTTCTCTCTGCCTATGCTGTTACTTTTTGGGGTGGTGGTGGGAGTAGGGGTTGTCACAGAAGTCTTCCTTTGTCAACTGTGAGTCTCAGTCATTGATACCTCTGCAAAAGTAGCTTCCTTGCCCTTTACAGTCAGTGATAACATGGGTCACGGCCTTCTACATGGTTTCTGGCAACAGCATGGACCATGGACATCCTGTGGGTAGCCTTTTTACGCTGTGGATACTTGTGTATTCCAGCATCCATTTAAAGACTCTCTGCACTGAGTTTCAGTATCCTCATAGCCACGACTGGAGCACTTGAGACTTATGCCAACCACTGGACATGGCACTACTGAATGGCATGCTTTCAAACACAGACAGTTTGGTACAAGGCAGGACAATTAGGTTCAACTCTGTTGCGAGACAGGCCGGGATGAGGACTTCAGCTGGGCCAGCCTCAGTCAGAGCCTCTGCGGCACAGCTCTCCGGGTTGTCTATTTGCTGTGGTCATGGGTCCGCCAGTCGCCAGCAGCGTGTGTACTAGCGGACACCAACAACACAACAGTTTGAAAGGCGTTTCAAATCAAAGTTCGCTTTCCCTCCAAATTCGGTTTTCCTGTCGAATTCCTTCCTTTCCAGAAGGCCAAGTTCAAGTCCTCTAGGTCATTTTTCACTCAGTCCAGATTTAATCCCATCTACCAACGACCTTAGTTAACCGAGTATCAATTTGCTTGAACCAATCAGATCAAAGCAAACATTTCAAACAAGCATCTACAGTAATGTTGGCACTCTCTACCAATGTCCCAAGCACTTGGGAGGCCAAGGAAAGAGGATTCTGAGTTTGAGACCACCCAAGAAAGATTTGTTCCAGGACAGGCATGGTGGTACATGCCTCTATTCCCAAAGATCAGGAACTCAAAGCAGGAAGGGCAATGGCCTTAAATTTATAACTAGCCTGGGCTATACAGAGTCAGAACTAGACACCAAACCCAGGGCACTGTACATATTAAACACACACTATAACCACTGAGGCCTACACCTAGCCTGTCCATATGAAAATGAAATTGAAGATAGTGACACCGCAGCCCGGGCCATGAATTTATGATCCTCCTATGTACTAAGATTACAGGTGCGAGCCGATATGCTTATCTCAAAAGAATTTCATTCACTAAAGTAGTACTTTAGTTAAAGAAGCAATACCAGCATTGCTTCCTATTGCTTTTCCAAATCTACACAAGCACGATGCCACCTCCCGATACAACCTTCCACCTCAGGACTGACCCACGAGCAGCAGGACATGGCCAAAGTGGAGGCTTGCTACTTCTGAGGCTGCGTTTACACAAAGGCCAACGTGTTATCATGGAAAGCAGCACGTGCAATTTAAGAATCCAGAACGATGGCAAGCGTGAGAGCCTTTTCCTGCAGAGACGATTACTAATAAGTGGATGAGGAGGCACGTGACAGCAAAGGAAGCGCCGTTTGGAAGACAGGAAACAAAAACAGAAAATGAGTTAGCAAAACCAAGGAAGGCTTGCACTTAAATGTCCACAGAAGGAAGATTAAAACAAATGTGATTAATCAAAAAAAAAAAGCTGGGCAGTAGTGCACAGCTTTAATCCCAACACTTGGGAGGCAAAGGATCTCAATGAGTCTGGGGCCAGCCTGGCCTACAAGAGCTAGTTCCTGAACAGGCTCCAAAGCTAGAGAAACCCTGTCTCGAAAAACCAGAAAGAACTGAGTTACTTAACCCTCAAGGGTACACAAAGGGCTTGGAACTTGAGGTACTATCAGGTTGAAGATGGAGCAGGGCGGAATTGATCTACAGCGGCACAGCATTTCTTTTTGAATGAGAAAGAAAAATACCTACCCATAGGACGACTGTGAAGTCCAAGTCCATACACACGAAGGGCAGAGCAGTCTCAGCACACAGTGAGGAATACAAAGACACTGAGATTCACAAACTTAAAGTCACCACAGAGGGACACACAAATGACAAAGACAAACACAGCACCTCCATATCACAAACACAGGCTATGATGAATTCCAGTCATACTGAGGTTTAGTCTCAAGCAAGACAAACGATCCTGAATGTTTCACATAAATACTTAGGACCGCAAACACAAGCCAGGTGTGATTGTGTGCTCCTTTAATGAGCACTTAAGAGGCAGGTCTGCGAGTTCAAAGCCAGCCAGGGCTACATAGTAAGTCCCTGTCTTAAAAAAGGTGGTAATGGAGACAGTAAACTCAGATGTATGGCTGGGAAGGTCACAGGCTGCATTACAGAGGGAAGTGATGCTTTGGGAGACTCCAAATGCCATTCTCCAATGACTACTCAGGACACATTTTGGAACAAATGGAGACCCAATGACTACAATAATTAGAAAGCAGGAACAGATTAAAACAAAAACTAAAGCTTAATCATAAATAATCATGTGAGAAATGCTACATAGACATCTTAAAATTTATGCTTTTTGAAAATCATTTATTACAACAACGAAACTAGAGGTTAATTACTTTATTATTGAATTATATTGCAAAGTCTACATCTAGGAATTAATAAATGCTTTGCATTTACATCAAGGACACATTTACTCTATGGAATAAAACAGACACAGACAGAAGACCAAGTACACATGTAAAAAAAAGGCATGTTTTACCTGGTCCTACTTTTGCTATATTGGACCATAGTTTTCCTATTCCAGACTGACCTCATGTATGTCAAGTCTGATTTATTTCCCCACATCTTAAAACAATTTAAATGGGGTTTCTCACAATTTTTAATTATCAACAAGATTGAAAGCAATCTGAGAAGCAATGCCTGAAAACAAAGGAAGAAAGATGGCTATTCCCTTAGAGTGGAAAAGTTGAGTAAAACATGGCCCTCCTGTGGCTCATCTCAAAAGAGATACTGTTATTCAGAGAGGCAAGCACTTCAGATCTCAGTCAGTTTCCCACATGCCCTGAAAGACCAGACCTATGGTTGAGATGGCAAGTTTACTTAAAAAGTCTACAAAGTATCTAAAAGCTAAATACAATAGTTAATTCAGGATTGTGTGTTGGTCTAAATATTCATCTTCAGCTTCCTTTTTTTAAAAATTAAAATTATCTTTACATTTTGGATGTTATTAAAAATAATTTACATTTTTAGTGTGCTTTATGGTCAGTGCCTGTAAAACTGCAACTTAAATGACTAAGTTTAGAATTTTATGCTTTCCTTGATTCTACTAAAATTTAAACTTAATGAAACATTATCTACGCCATACATGAGGTAAATTTCAGCTAAAAAATAAGACAGCCATAAGGATACTGTTAATCATTTCAAGAGTACATAAAATCATAATGCCCACTTTATTTGAATTACAGATTAAGCATTTGCTACTGCATATGTGATTTAAAAGCAAATGTTATACTTTTAAATCAAATTACAACAGGAATTATATGGTTAAGGCAAACAAAAGCCCCATAAACACCCTTCTTGGACCCAAAACAAAACAAAAACCCCCTCGCAAAAAAATATTTTTTTTGGTAATAGAAGGTGTTGAAACAATGAATCCAAATGAAACAGAGGACCAGTGTTTCGTTTCCAACTTCTAAACAAAACACCCCTGCACACTTATTTGATAAATCGGCATCTAAGCTGTCCTAAAAGATCCCTGTGGAAAACCAAGCGTGCTTAAGTGGTTTAATGAAGCAGAATTTTCATGATATGTAAAGTATTTCAGGCAGTATGACAGGACTACAGCAGTAATGCCACCACTCACAGAAGTCACAGGAGAGCTTATTGCTGCACCTTCCATGAAGAGACCACTGCGCTACAGGAAGACAACTGCGTGGCCCTCTCTGACTGAACTCCATTCACAGTTGTGAGATTTTCACTCAGTAGAGAATAAGTCATGAATCTTTTCTGTAGGAATTCCAAGTATTTAATGTGTAGCTTCACATTACACCACGTTTTGCCTTATTTCCAAATACACAAAACAATGCATTTCCCCCAAAAGTGAAATAAGATGTCCACATTAAAAAAATAAAGCCTACAAAAAAGTTCCGAAGCTAAAAAAATTATTCATATGGCACAATGTGATCTCCGAAGTCCACAGCATTGAAATGAGGTCCATGGATGCGTATGCGCCGTGTTTGCTTTGCAATGCAGCACTGAGGTGAAATCACAATTTCAGTTCTTCAGTCAATAGTGGACACAAATGTTTCTCTACACAGTTATGAAAAACAGGAGACCAAGTTGAATGTGCCGAAGTGATTTCTTCAGTTGGATGTTTCAGACTCTTGAAGAAAATGAGAGAAGGGATTTCCTTGGTTGGTTTCCATAGCTTGATAGACCAAAAACAGAAAAACTGCCACCACGACAAACAGCAACATTTTTATCCACATGGGAATGGAGCGTCCCTTCTTCGTCTTTTCCGACTTGACGTCTGCCAAGGGAACACACTTGGGGACATATTTGGATGTGAATGATTCTTCCATTCGGAAGTCACTGAGCTCCAGCGGCCGGCCTGCAGCCCCTTTGATTGGTCTGCGGCAGCTAGCACTGTTCAAAGGGAAAGAGAATTTCAGATTATCCTCAGACCAACAACAAATGTTAGTACACACACTAATTCTAAGCACACTGTATACAGCAGCAGCAGACAACTGACACATAAAATCAGGGAGCCTAATCGTTGCATGTTTTTCTGTATTTTCTTTTTTTCTGTGGTGGTGTGGGAGGTGAGCCAGGGCTTTGCACGCTATGTGGGCATTTAATATAGAGCTAAAGCCACAACCACATTTGAATCTTTAAAATTTAATCTTAGAAATTGCAGATCAGAGATGGTCAGTCAGCTGTTTATAAAGGCTGGGCTCACAACCAAAAAGCTAAGAGTTCGGGTCTCAGCACTCACAGCCATTTCTTCAGTTGCCTTTAGCCAGGAGTGGTGGCAAAAATCTTTAATCCCAGTACTTAGGAGGCCAGTTTGGTCTTTAGAGCAAGTTCCAGGTCAGCCAGGGAGGGCCACACAGAGAGACCCTGTTTCAAAAAACCCTCTAAAAAAGTTAGCTGCACCATTTATTATAAGATAATACTTAAATCATGGATAAATACTCTCTAAGTACATCTTAAAGACTTTTCAAAGGTTATTTAGGAGGAAAAGAAGAAAGATACTAGGTTGCTTTGGCTGTAAATCTTTCAGCTATGAAAAATTAAGTTGTGTATGGTCCTGCATGTCTGCTATCCCGCACATGGGAGGTATGTCAGGAGCTGAAGAGAGTAAGTCCAAGATCAGCCTAGTTACTTGAAAGCCTGGCTCAAAACAAAACCAAACAAAAAACCAAAAAAACCAAACCAAACCAACAGAACCAGCGGAGACAAGATGGCTTAGTGGGCCAAGGCACTTGCCACCAAGCCTGAGCTTTACGTGAGCAATGAGGACTGTACCTGCCCACACACAAACAAAACCCGGGTTGCAGTGCACGTATCTGTAAACTCAGCATTTAGGTGAAAGCACGAGGATCGGGGGTTCAAGGTTATCCTCAGCTACACAGTGAGTTCAGGGCCAACCCAGCCTACACGAGGCCAGGCAGTACTAGGACAATGGCTTAGTTTAACATGAGGTCCCACGCTCAATTCCAGAGCACATGAGCATGCGTGTATATTCATGGCTCACGCGTGTAGATTCACGGCTAGTCAACTGACTCAGCCAGTGAAAACGAAGTCACTGCTTGCCTACCAAGGTTGATGTCCTGAGTTCAAGCCTCAGAATCCAGGTGAAGTAGGAAAACAACTCTGCTGACAAGGCCAAAGACAGCATTCCTGGGGCTTGTTGGCCAGTCAATCTAGCTGAACTGGTAAGCCTCAGGTTTAGTGAGAGACCATGTCTCAATTTAAGCAGGAAGGATTCAGGAGATGGCTCAGCAGATCAAACATTCTGGCCACGTCCACAAACTCCAGGTTCAGTGAGACCCTGTCTCAATAAGTGGGGAGCAATAGAGGAAGACATCTGACACCAGTGTTTACCCCTGGCTCCCATAAGTAAACATGAACATACAAAGTAAACTTACAAATAACTGAGTGTATAACTTAGTGGGACAGAGCTCACCAAACACGTATGACCGCCTGGATTTTATCCAAAGAACTGCCAAATCCAGTCCCCATTTCCTCCCTTGATAAAATAAACTTGGGCGATTCAATTGTCATGGACGTGAACCACAGCAGCTGAGAACAAAGGGACAGCAATGCTGCAATGAAGACCTGGAAGCTCTCTGGACTCTATTCTCCATTATTCACTCACTCCCAGTACCTAATGCCTGTTGGAGTAGATGCTTCATAGGGGAACATTTCCTTAAGAATATCCCTTTCTACTCTTCTTTCCTCTGTTTTTTCGACCACCTAGTAAGAAACAAAGAAACAACCACAAGTTAAAATTTAGGATACATAAGCAATAATTAAAATACTTAAAACATTTTAGGAACAAAATACCCTCTCATCTAGCCTAACTTTGTTATCATCTAAGTATTCACAAGTCTCCTAGACTCTTCAAACTTCATGACTGAACAATATCTTAAGGTAGTTAGTTAGCAGAGGGAAAATTGCCACACATTCAAGAGTGAAACACCCAGCAACCTGGCTGCAAATTCCCTGCTAAACTTCCTTGTCTTGCATGCAGAGTGCACTGAAATCTGTGATAGAGTAAAGGGTTAAAGACAGAAGATGCCTAATTAATACAGACCTGTATCTTAAGTCAACTGAGCCATTCCAACTAAAAATAAAACATCTCCTTTGCTAAAGATTAAAGTGAGCCATGCAGTTAGCATTGTAAAGAACAGTTAAACAGAAGTTCACCAGTTATCTGAAATTCTTATCACTTGACTTTTCAACAGAAGTGCAGCTTCCCTTACAGCCCAAGGAGCATTTTAAAGATGGATCCGTGACAGAAAGAGAGTTAACAAAGCACCACACAGACTCCCTGCAGTCAGGAACTGAAGAGCCAGACAGCAGCAAGAGCACGGTGTTATTAGTAGGTCATATTATATTAATTTCCATTTGCAAAACTAAAATTGTCTTCAAGCCACATATTCACACAGGAACATACACAGACCTCCCAGTAGAATTTTGTCCCCTCCCAATTAAGAAAATAACTCTGAAAGATGAACAACAGCAGTGGGCTAAATTGTATTCATTTACTTCAGCTCTTGTCAATGGTTTCTTTGGTGTTCTTCTGGGTATGTCTGAGAACTCAGGGATTGGCAGAATAGAAGATGCAGGCTTGAAATTTCCAGTCAACCTATTGACCACCTGCCAAGATTCAAATTATTCAGACTCAGAATTAGCCAAACATAGCAAAGACACTTATAATGAAAAAAGATATTCGACTTCTACAACTTTGATTTTCCCCTAATAAAATTTTTGGTAACAGGATCTAGAAACACATTCCGTGCTTCACATGTGACCTCCTTGTAATTCTTAAATATTTAGTAAAAAGTATTTTTCATAGTTATTTGGGATTCTTGCATGATGAATTAAATTTATTTGTAAAATGGTTGAGTAAATCTGTGATTTGCCAGAATTCAGCACCTCCCAAATTCCACCTGTGGGATAAGAATAAAGAAGAGCACTTAGGTAGTTATGAACATATTTCCTAAGGACTCGTTGCTTGAGGCCTTTATAGTCCCAGCTATGGGAGCACTGTCTGAAACTACTGCACCATCTATACGAAAAGGCTGTGAAGCTTCCACCTGTTAGTTTGAAAACAAAACAAAAACAATAAATGCAAAATAATCACTAAATCCCTACCAATCTGAAAACCCAACTCTAAGCAATAAGCCTTGCATCACCCTTTTTCTTGGCGTTCTTCTGAGCCCTCTCGAAGACTCCCTAGTTAGTGCCTGCAGAGGTCCGCCTTTGGAAGATCCACTGGTCCATTCAGTCTCAGGCACTCCGGCTTGGGAGTAGCTCTAGTCAAGCATGTTAAACATGTTAAACAGTCAGATTCTAACACAATCACCTTAATAACGACCATTTTATCACACCAAGAACCCAACAACTCTCCAAATGCCAGCAATTACAAACAATGCTATGCCCTAGAAATATGTCTAAAGATACTAACTTTGCTGCCTTGTAATCAGAGAGGACCGATGATGACTTATTCACATATCATTTGTTACAATCCACTTTCTAAACTCAAAATTTCCTAAGTACCTGTGTTATTTTCCCTAGGAAACAATCAGGTTCAAGGCCCCTAACAAGTCACTGTCAAACTGTGACTGTATTCTCACCTCCCTACAGAAAGCAGAGAGAGAGAACTGCTGTCTTCCAGCCGCCCCAGGCTGCTCTCTCTCTGGGTGGGGTAAAATGGACTCCCCCTCATGTAAAAAGGACTTTAGTGGCCAAGCACAGCGGCACTAACACTTGTAATCCTGTGGCTTCAGGGTGCATAAGCAAGAGAACTGCCACAATTCTAGGCCAGCCTAGGTAGGGTACATGAGACTGATTTAAAAACATAGTTTAGGTTAGGGCTGAGGACATAGCTTGCTTAGCAGTGTTCATGCCACGTTCAGTCACTAGCACCACAAGAGATTCTTAGCAGTTCTTACACGCTAGCTCAAACCCATTCAGCCAGCGCTTTGCAGCGGTACAGTGTGCTTGGGCTGCCGCAGCTTGTTTAAGACAATACTGTATGAACATCAACGACAGCTCTATGTCTACTTAGTACCTACTAAACATAAAGAGCTACTTTTCACTCTTATCCTGTGATAAGCATGTTGATTTACTGGAAGTACCACCCCGAAACAAGTAGTCTCTTAATTGAATTTCATGTTTATCTTCACTTTGATTGACATTATAAGAGCTTTTTTTCTTTTGTTTTTTTTTTGAGAGTGTTTCACTGTCTAGCCTTGGCTGTCCTAGAACTCACTCTGTAGATCAGACTGGCCTCAGACTCACAAAGATCCACCTGCCTCTACTTCCTGAGTGATGGAATTAAAGGTGTGAGCCACTACTGCCTGCCCCCCCAAACAACCTATGTGTGTTGTGTGTGTGGTATGTGCATATACATATCACAGGCCACAGAGGGTGCTAGATCCCTGGGACGGGAATTCCAAGCAGCTGTGAGGCACCCATGAGCCTGAGAACCCAACTCAGGTCCTCTGCAAGAGCTCTTAACATCGAGCCACCTCTCCAGCCTGCATAGGATTTCTGACTCACAATCTGAACCTCAGGGTTCCTTAGCCTGCTAGGAACAAATCCCTGTTGAATGCAAAAGTCAAATCATACAAATAAAACACTTAACATATTAAAACAATGAATTCCTATTAACAGTCAAATTCCCAACTTGATGTGGGTGGGTCATCTGTCTATGTGTTACTTTCATTGGTTGATGAAGAGGCTGCCTTGGTCCTTTGATGGACCAGCCCTTAGGTGGGTGGAGTGGACAGAGCAGGGTGCTGGGAGAGGGCCGAGTCAGGCAGATGCATGGCTCTCCTCTCCAAGATGGACGTGGGTTAGAA
>LOJH01043223.1:0-14036 GCA_001685095.1 Ellobius talpinus
TCATGTTACACAGTTCCATGAATAGCCAACCTCTTTCATGCTTAGTTATGGTGGCAGTGTGAGAAGAATGATTGATAAGGAAAATGGGCTATAGAGGGGTGGCTGGAAGATTAACTTCTATGGAAATGTTATTATGTAACCATCTCGGGTACAGTGAATGTTTATAATAAAAATTTTAAAGTAAATAAAAGATCACCTACTTGCTAAAACAATGGCTGATGAAAACTTTTTAAAGAGTAATAAGGTTGTGTTCTCCCATTCTAGTTTCTTTCTATGACAGTTGGAACAGAGGCAGAATAGTAACCCACATCATCCTGTGTGGAATAGGAGAACGAAACGGTGTGAACATGGAACATGACGTCACCTGAGCCTGGTTTGTTCATGTCCCTGATTTGCCAAACAACCATACACTCAGAATTTTTCATGAAAGAGAATTTTTTTTTAATTGTATATTTAGGATTTCATTACAGCAGCCAAAAAACACTTTCTAACCAGTTCAGGCTACTAAAAACGGTCTGAGAAGCCAGTAGATTGTTAGATGCCTCAAGCACAGACTCTCCCATCTCTCTGTAGTAAGATTAACTACTAGAGCATCCTCTGTCTT
The DNA here is from genome assembly GCA_001685095.1 of Ellobius talpinus. Classification (NCBI taxonomy): domain Eukaryota; kingdom Metazoa; phylum Chordata; class Mammalia; order Rodentia; family Cricetidae; genus Ellobius; species Ellobius talpinus. The sequence goes on from LOJH01043223.1 coordinate 605, forward strand.
TGCCTTCACCCCTGAAGTCTCTACACACCTGTTCCCTCATTCATCCCTCTTTGATGGAGGAAACAAACGTTGCTTTTCCAGAAAGTCCACACTTTCACATACACTCTTAATCGCATCTTTTCCTGACCCTTTAATGACGTAATGAATTCCTGAATTCAACTTTTTTCCTTGAATATTCAAATTTCTTAAACTGTGAAATGTAATTTTTCAATTGGTTGAAAATATTTTGTTATTATTTTCTGTTATTTGGAAATTACTTAAATGATAGCGCTATGTAAACTGCCCCCATTTCCTTTTCATTTTACTCTTTAAAGTTACCCCACAAAACAACTTTTTATTTCATTACTAAAACTAGTATTTTATGGTGGAGTGACATGGCTCAGCAGTGCTTGTTGTCAAGCCCGACAACCTGAGTTCAGTCCCCAGGGCCTACACGGTAGAAGAGAAATGACTCCCACAGGCTTTCCTCTGACTTTTACACATATGTCACAGCCTATGGGTGTGTGAAATGGTTTAGCAGTTAAGAGCACTAGCTATTCTTCCAGAGGACCCGGGTTCAATTTGCTGGCATCCACATGGAGGCTCTCAACTGTCTGTAATTCCAATTCCAGAAAATCAGATGGCCTCTTCTGGTCTCCGAGGACAGTGTATAGGTGCTGCACAGACACACATGAAGGCATAAAAGTAAATATCCAAGTGCATAAAAAGTAAAAATATTTCTCCCTTGTTCATATTGTTGACTGAGGTTTCTGTCCTACCCAGTCCCGCCATTGTTAAGTCCCAAAGAACTACACAGAGGTCTAAATTAATTATAAACTGATTGGCCTAGTAGCTCAGGCTTCTTATTAATTAATTCTTACATCTTTCACTAACCCATTATTCTTGCTTGTGTTAGCCACGTGACTTGGTACCTTTTTTGGTGAGGCAGTCACATCTTGCTTGCTCTGTGTCTGGCTTCCTCTCCAGCTGGGTGACTACTGCAGACTGACAGTGTTTCCTCTTCCCAGAATTCTTGTTGCCCGGCCTATACTTCCTGGCTGGTTGCCCCACCTATACTTCCTGCACGGCTACTGGCCAGTCAGCATTTTATTAAACAAGTACAAGAAAAAAAATCTTTACAGGGTGAAACCATTGTCCCACAGCATCATACAAAGTATTTTCCTTTATAATTTTCATAATCAGTAAAAGCAGAATAAGATGCAAATATGAACTAACTACTCCATGAAAAGAGACCATTTTTCCTTCCTCATTGCTACTTGTCTAAAACTTAGGTTGGCATTCACTCTTCATATTTCAGTATCTAATTAGATATATACTTTGATTATTTACAACTTGAAGTGCTTATAAATGTGGTACTAGGTAAGGGGCGGGTCTCTATGATCTCCATTCACTCAACAGCTTTATGTCTTGACAAACTTCATCCTCTGAAGTATTCAGGTCTCATCTATGGTGGTTCTTTACATGTATGTCAGGAAAAGCCAGGCAAAGGAGAGGTTAGACAGAGATTTAGAAATTTGCTGTTATGTGTAATATTATCATGTACCAATCTTTTAGAATAAATCAATCAAGAATTACTCCTCTAATTGTCATCTCAACTGATATCTGAAGAAGGTCATGTTTATGGACCTCTCAGATTCACAAAGATGCTACAGAGGATAAGAATGGAATAGTCAAATAGGAGAAGAGATGGAGTTGGGGAGGTCAAAATTTATCAAACAAGTGGTATGTTCAGAATTAAGCTGTTCAGAATTCAGCCTGTAATTAGAGACTACCAAGCAGACCTTCTTTTGTAAGGCTCTGGGTAGCAATAGGAACACATGAATGTTAGCTCTTCACCTGTGCCACATATTGCAAGGTTTCATTGTTTCTATGTCACAGATCTAAAGTTTGTGATGCAGAGATAGGTCCCAATGGCATTTCCATATTAGGTTTACTTTAAATATTCAATGTGTACAAAAGGAAGCCCAGAAGCTATAAATTACAAATCTACAGCAGATGGCATTTTCCAGTGTTGACTATACCATCTCCTATCCCATATAATCTGGCAATGTCACCTGTCATAGGCTAGTTGGGCTGCTACAACAAGTTATCATATATAAAGGGTATCAAAAACATCTATATTTTATTTTTTTTAACACACAGTTCTGGAGGCTAGGAAGTTCAAGGTCAAAGTGCTCATAGACTGGTTCTCAAACAGCCATCTCTGTAATCAGAGACTATTTGTTTGTTTTCCCACTGCCCAGACCTGAATAATCACACAGAAACTATATTAATTACGACACTGTTTGGCCAATAGCTTAGGCTTCTTATTAACTAACTCTTACATCTTAAATTAACCCATTTCTATTAATCTGTGTTTGCCATGAGGCTGTGGCCTACTGGTAAGGTTTTTGGGTCTTTCTCCTCTGGCAGCTACATGGCGTCTGCCTGACTCTATCTTCTGTCTCCCTGCATTGAGTTTAGTTTCTCTGTCTAGCTCTATTCTGTCCTGCCATAGGCCAAAGCAGCTTCTTTATTAATGAATGGTAAAAAAAAAAAAACACACACACACATTCACAGCATACAGAGGGGAATCTCATGTCACATCTCTTCTTACTGTCCTTGCATGATAGAAGAATCAAAGGAGCTTTTCAGCATCTCCTACAAAGGTACCAATCCTATCCATGAATGCTTCACTCATAAGACCCAAGCATCTTTCCAAGGCACCACCTCCTATTAGCACTGTGCAGGGTTAGGATTTAATTAACAAAAGGTTTGTGTTATTGTTGTTGTTGTGGGTCAGGAACACAATCAGGGTACCTCAGCTTGCTGCTCACCCATTTGGAGGTTTCTTTTCCCTGAATCTAGATGGACAAATGACTACTTTAGACAAGAGACTGTGGTAGAGTCAATGCTTTGTGACTTTCATAATGAGGCCATGGGAGCGCAGATTCTACTATATGTTTGGAACCCATAAAAGCTCTGAGTCCACCTACCCTGGGCTTGCAGCACTTAAGGAAGCACTGAGCACACACAGAGGTCACTTGACAGCTTGAGTAAAATGCCTCTGCCTGAGCCAAATTCTTACTTTTGTCAGCTATTCTGTTATTGTCTCTGAATCTATAAACACCATGAACCAAAGACAAGCCACACTCACTGTGCCACTGCAGGATCTTGATACATAGATCCCTAAGCCATAAATAATAACTTAATTGCAGCTTTATGGCCTGAAATTTAATATGGTTTGTGATGTGTCAAATCCAGTTAGCATAAAAATCTAAGCTACCCTCTTCATACTGATGACAATGATGGATAGGCTTACTAATTGACATCCTTGTTACTTTTCACTAAATTCCTCCCCCCAAAAAAGAAGATGAGTGAGTTGGAAGTCACATTTGAGAAGAAAAGATATTTTTATTATTAAAAATGAGGTACCAGAATTGAGACAGTCTATTGGGTGTCACTCAGCCTGTAATGACCAATTCCCCTTTTCTTGTCATTACCTGGGATTATGAAACTCACCTGTGTGAGCTGCCCTTCTTCTTTAAAGACAGCTGAGGAGAGACACAGCCTGCCCCAACCACTAAGTACTCTTCTTTTGCCTCTGCCAGGCCAATCATCATGAGCCAGCACACACAAACTGTTGCCCTGATGCAGAGCAGCTGTCTAATTACAATTTTGTTATTATTAATTACAGAGTAGAAAATCATTTGTAATTAGCTCAGCCTAAATCATAGTTTAAACAGCCAAAAATTACATTACAAACTAAAGTGTAATTAAAGCACTACACTAAAGTGTTTATTTAAACCCAGTTTAGTTGCAAATTTTTCAATCAGCTTTTCAGACTCATACATGGATTTAATTAGTCTCCAGTACTGACAGTTTAGTGCATTTATTCATTAAGCATCAATATTGCTGAACAAATGTAAATAAAATATAGACAGAGATGCTTTAAAGGGGCAGTCACAGGAACATCTGGGTAAGATAATGAGGCTGGGAAAGATGTGAATGTTAATGAACCTCCTAAACTGCTGAAAGCACCATGGCTCTGGGAAGCCAGGCATGTCAGCAGGAGCGGATGTATAATGTAGCTGTCTGCTGAGTCGATTGGACTGGCCGTGTGGCCATGTGGGGTGAGGTCGGAGTCAACTTAATTTGCTTCCTGATGCTGCGATTAGGCACATCTTAGATGCAACTCCGTAGAATTCTGGATGAAGATGAAAGAGAATATCTCTATGAGCTAACCTGTGGGGCTCTCCACATCTTTTCAAGAGCACATGAAGATTTCCAGGAAGAAGCAGCTACTTTCTTGGAGGGTTTAGGGGAAGTGATCTCTATCATGATGAGTGTCGTGCACATCCCAATGAGGACATTTTCCACTCGAGGGCCATTGTTTGGAAAACCGTCCTTGCCACACATGCAAAAATGCCTGAATGCACTTCTAAATGAGCTGCAGATTCTTAAAAGCACTCACAAGGAGTGCTCTGCACTTGCTTGGTAGGACTGGAAGTCCTCAAAGCACTCTTTGGAGCTCCTTGCAGTGCCTTCAGAATCGCCCTTGTTCTTGCTGGATTACCTCAATAGGCTCCACATGTGCCTTCCATTTCGCAGCCTTGTTTCCTCACCAACTCTTTCTTCCTTTGTCATCTTACTGGCAGAATTGCTGCTCTGAAAATGCCACTCTCCCTATGTCATTGCTGCTCTGCCAACCTCCCTATGTCATTGCTGCTCTGAGAATGCCAACCTCCCTATGTCATTTGCTTACTTACAACTTTGGCCTAGCACTTCCCTCCTCCCATTATCCTAAAACTATCTTCTCTTTCTAGTGTGGAGATCAAAACCCAAGACAAAAAAAATAGTGCATAGGTTCTCTTTAGGTTTTAGAGGTGCCAATTAATGGTCACGAGCCCTGTTGCTTTGGGTCCGTGTGGCTGCAGTGCATCCTAGTGGGAGCACAGGGCAGAAGAGACCTTCTCATCTCCTGCTGGCAGGAAGTAAAGAGACAAGGGACTGGGCTGGAGAAAATAGCCCCCAAGAGCATTACCCCTATGACCTATACTTAGTCTCTTTAAGCCCTCCCTCCTAAAGGCTCCACATTTCCCAAAAGCAACACAGGCAAGCCCTCTAGTATATAGATTGCTGGGCCTTTGGAGACCTTCCAGAAACTGACTATGGCAAATGTTGTGAGGCCCTATGGGGCCCCGTCTGACTTTACTTCTCTATCATCTCAGTGCTCTGCCTTACACTAGAACACATAAGGGTTTCGAAAACCTCACAAGCAGCTTTTCCTTCATGCTTCTTCTACTTCTACTTGGCATGTTTCATATATGTTACTGCCTATCATTCCTTTGAAAAATCAAGTCAATTTGAGCAATACTGAAAAATCAAGTCAGTTTGGAACCCTATAAGGAAACTCTTAATTTACGCTACACACTCTCATACAGTTTCTTTCAGGTTACTCACAATATGTATATTTTGGAGGCAAGGGGTGACTGTGCTTACAACACAAAGGTTTTGGTAAGTCATTATTCACATCGGTGTCCCAGGATCTTCCTCAGTGCTAATGACAGCCTCGGTGATGCATCTGATGAGGAGTTCTATTCTGGTTGGCTTTCTATTGCTGTGCTAAAACACTATGATCAAAGCAACTGAAACACTGTGACCTCATGGAGGGAAGTCAGGGCAAAAACTAAAGCAGGAAACTGGATAGAGAGCTGAAGCAGAAGTCACAGAGCAATGCTGCTTTACTGACCTGCTTTCTATGTCTTGCTCAGCCTGCTTTCTTACAGCACTTGGGACCACCTGCCCAGTTGTGGCACCATCCACACAGTTAAGACTCCCTCTTCCCAGATAACTCTAGCTTGGGTCAAGTTGACCAAGACTACCCGGCGTGGTTATGATGAGCAGCGGTCTTCACTACTGTCTCAGTGCTGGGATCAAACCCAGGGCCATGGGCATGCTAGCAATTGCTCTACCACTGAGCTGTTTTTGAAAGGCAGATAAAGATTTTGTAACTAGACATACAGTATTTAATAAAAGATTAATAAATGGCATTAATGATAATGTTGTGTGAAACGAGTTTGGATAAAAACAAAAGACTATGACTGAAAGTAGCTAGGTTTTAAGCAATCAATTAGCCATGGGCTAATTGTTTTGCAAATTGTCCCAAGTATAGTAATACAATTAGAGCAAAACAATGCTAACTTGACTGTGTTCTTCACTTACAGAAATGAGTTCAAATATTTTAGTTACTGCTATTACTTTTGTTAAATGTTAACACAATTATAGAGAAATACTCTGCCAACTTATGCTTTGTAAAATACATAGTAACTATAGTCCTGAGTATAACACTGAGTTAGATTTTATTACTGGTTATCAGTTCTTTTCTAACCTGAAAGTGACCTCAGGCAAACAGATTTTAGCTCTTTGTGCTTAGTTTCCTCAATTCTGGAATGTTCATTATACCATTACTTGACTTTTGGTCTATGCTAAGACTTAAAGGAGTTACTTTTGGAAGATGATCTTAGAGGTAATTGAGCCGAGTAAGTGGTGGTGTGAATGAGAATGGTCCCCATAGGCTCATATGTTTGAATACTTTATTCATAATTGGTGAAGCAGTTTGAGAAAGATCAAGAGACATGGCCTTGTTGGAGGAGTGTGTCACTGGGTTGGGCTTTGAGGTTTCAAGAATCGTGCCATCCCCAGTGTGCCTCTCACTACTTTCTACTTATGGACCAAGATGAGAGCTCTCAGCTATTCCTGCCACCAGGCCTTTACTGTGCTGTCATAGACTCTAATATTCCAAAGGCATGAGTCCAGTTAAAGTCTTTCTTTTATAAGTTGTCATGGTCATGGTGTTTTCTCACACCAATAGAAAAGTAACTGAGACAGAAGTTGGTAGCAGAGAGTGGGTTACTGCTGTAAGGAAATTGACTATGTTGTTGGGTTTTGATTGTTTTGTTTTGAAATAAAAAAGATGTTTTGGGGACCTAGGACAAGGAAAGCAGTTGAATGCAGGACTTAATGGGACATCTTAGTTGATCTTGTAAAGCAGAACTGCTGAGAGCAATGTGAACTACGGAGGACCAGGTCAAGAGGTTTCAGAGGGCAAAGATATTAGAACATGGGTTAGAGACCATTCTTGTGATATTTTCACAAAGAATGTGACAGTCTTCTGTTCTTGTTTTAAGAATCTGCCAGAGGCTAAATTAAAAAGCATTGGACTGATTTCCTTGGTGGAGGAGATTTCAAGACAACCTAGTCTTGCAGATCAGTAATGAAGAAGAGCAAGTTGGGCAAACAGAAATAGAAAATGTACAATCTGAGGAGAAAATAGCTCCAGGAAATTTAATGTTTGAGCCAAAGCTTGTGCTGAAAGAGATAAGAAGATTAATAAAAGGGCTCATTTGAAATGAAATAAAGGGATAGGTACCCTCAGGGTAATACCACACCTAGCTAAGCTTCCAACTTATGAAAAGACCTAAACTATTTTCTGCTCTTCAAAAGCAGCAAGAAAGGAAAGCTGCTCAAATGTGATTCAAAGGTCTAGACTCCATCCCAAGTAGGCAACTGAACTTGGAGTGTCATCCCCTATGCTTCTGACATTACAGTCATGAAGGATACATGAGTAAATGGGTTGTAGAATCTTCCTCTGTGGCTAAGAAGAGCCAGTGCGACCAGGTATGTGGCAGGGGAGTTCTTTCATGGATACTCTTAGTGACTGTTGCTTGGAGCTGTGAAGGTAAAGCCTGGATTGTGTTAGAGACCCAAAGATGTCAGAGGTGCCAGAGTTGTGGAATGTTTGCCAAGGAGGGTTGCACACAGGTAATGAAACCAGCATAGAAGAGGGTGTATCTTACATGCAGCAAAGCTGGAAGGTCAGAAACTTCTAAACTTTTTAACATTGGACGTGGAACTACAGGACTTGGAGTTTCACTCTTGTTTTGGTCCATTATATTTCCTCACTATGCTCTAATTTCTCCCTTTGGATATAGTAATCCACATTCTGTGACATTGTATATTGGAAGAGTGCAATTTGCTTTTTGATTTTACATTGGTTTGGAATTAAGAGATTGCCTTGGGTCTCAGAGGAGACATTAAACTTTGAACTCTTAAAGGGTGTTGAAGCAAAAGACTATAAGGACCTTTGAAGTTGGACTAAATACGTTTTTCTTTATAATATGGTCACAGACCTATGAGGGTCAAAGACTGGACTGTGGTGGTTCGAATGAGAACAATCCCCATAGGCTCATATATTTGAATGCTGTGTTCTCAATTGGTAGAATTGTTTGGGAAAGATTAGAAGGTGTGGCCTTGTTGGAGGTAGTGTGCCACTGAGAGTGAGCTTTCAAAAGACTCATACCATTCTGAACAATTATGTCTACTGCCTGATACTTATAGATCAAGATATGAGCTCTCAGATGTTCCTTTGTGCTGACATCATGCACTGTAAGCCCTCTGAAACAGGAAAAACAATGTAACACTTTAAGAATTGCCTTGGTTATAATGTTTTGTCACAGCAGTAAAAATGTAACTAAGACACTAGTACTCTGTGACAGTTTTCAAATAATACTTTTCTGTTTGCTAATAATATTTATTTTCTTAACTGAGATGCCAAATTTTATTTCTACAGAGTCAATATAGTTTATAACTCAAAGGAGCAGGAACAGATAAGGACCCAGGGTAGAGATCCGATCCTACACAGGGTAAGAGGCCCACAGGCACAGAGATTTCCACAACTCTGGCACAAGTTTGCTGACCTAGGTAGGAGGCTCAGGTTGGCCCAAGATAAGGGCCACAGGTAAACAGGAAGTTCCATGACTCCCATGGGAGGGAGCAGAAACTGAGGAGCCAGCATAGGACTAGATCTGAGCCTGATAAGAGGTTGATCCTTGGAAACGGAGCATATCCACTTCAGTAGTTCAAGAGAGTGACCGAACTCTCTCCTTTGCATCTTAAATATTACTATTCCCAGTATTATAGTTACTACCACAGGGTTTTTGTGATATCATGTTTGGACTTGTGCATGCTAACTCTACCTTTGAGCTGCTATATCCTTAGCTCCTGGTCGTTTGTTTTGAAACAAGTTCTCACCATGTATATCAGGCCACTCTTTAACTCATGATCCTCCGGGCTCTGCTCCTATAGTGGTGGAATTATGGTCATGTGCCCACATCTCGAGGGTCTCTTCTCTTAAAGGTGGATATTTGCCTAATTATCTTGGCTCTAATTTGTGTTCATGGTAATGATTCTTTTAAATGGGGTACTAATAAAACATCCAGCATGCTGGCAGTAGTTCTTACTGAAATATTTACGTGGTTTTCTTCACTTTGTAATAATGAACTTGTAAAGCTGAGGGGAGTTTTATAACTACTGCAAACCAAAAAACGGATCTAGATTTCAGTTGCAAATTTAGAATCTGTGTATCTCTCAAAATGAAGTAAAAAAAATCACCAATATCCCTGCATGCAGTATGAGGTTGTCCCTATTTGCAACTATGGAGACAATGAGGAAGGAAGTGCCAAGCTGATGTTCCACCATCCACCTTTCACTTTCTCTTTCAATATTAATTTTACAGGAAAGTTTCTACTGTGCACGGTTATTCTACTTGGCCCTAGTGAGTTAATATCCCCATGGAATTACCCTGGCCTGCATTGAGAAATGTCAGCACAACCTGTTCAATAATACTTGTTATTCTTTGTATGTAATAATAATGTGCTTGTGCACAAGGCCATATATATATATTGTGAGGTCATATATACATTCACACACACATATAAGGATCAATTAAGAAGTTTGTGTATTTTTGCATTTTTTTTTCAGAACTATGTTTTCAAATTAGATTCATGACCACATTTTAGTAATGAGAACGTGTTTTGTTACATCTGTTGTTCTTTTTCTCAATTCTCTTTGTTTAAATACTTTATGTACTTTTTTCAGTTCTTTTAAAAAACTAATGTGGAACATATGATTGAATGTATTATATGTTAGTGAATCCATTTTACATATGTTTGTGAATAAGGATTAATATGAGACAAATGAAAATAAGGAAAAAAGACAGGAAAGAGGAATAAAGAAAAAAGTTTTTAAATACCTTGAAAATTTGCCCAAATATAGTCAGGCCAAGTGTCTGGGGAGCTGAGAAACCAAGATCTATTCTTTTGCAGATTGGGGGTGGTTGATATCCAGTGGTACCTGCATCTGTGAATGCATGAGTGCTTTCCCTAGACTTCACTCTCACAATGTTTGCTTCGCTTGTCACAGTTACTTACGATGACAATAGCCTCATTTAGTGGAGTGATGTGATGCTGTATTGAGTATACAGAGATCCTTATTGTCACACAGATGCTAATACTTTAGAAAGCATATCTGCCTTGAAACTCAGCATCTATGTATGAATTTTGTGTGTGTGTGTGCAAGTTACTGTTCACTTAAAAAATTCTAATTTATGATATCTCTAAGTCTAGGGATACCATAAAAGATTGTTGAAATTAATATTTAAATTCCCGTTCTTCTGTAGGAGTTTCTTTTCATTTATTTCATTTGAAATGAATTCAGAGCCATTATAAAAGCCTGCAGCAGCTTCCTGCGAATCGACCACTTCCCCCAAAGTTCTTCACTCTCTGACAGCAAATTGTTTGAAGTTTCCAAGATTATAAAAACCGTCAGTCTTCAAGAAAAAAAATTAAGTTTCTTAAGAATACATTTTTAACTTTCATTTGTATTGCCAAATTAACCTAATGGTTAAATGGATAGTATTGTTATAATGTCAGTGGAAAAGACAGAATTCTGCTTAGTAAGTGACCTAAAATTCCACCCCAAGAGTTAGAGATTAAACTAAGAATAACCAGATAAAGTCTTTGCCTCCAAAATAGTCCCTCTTCCTAACCCTCAAATTCCCCAGAGAATAAAAGCCATCATGCTATAATTGGATACAAAGTGTATTGTATAAACATCCTGGAGAGAAAAACCACAGTATCATAAATTCACACTAATATAAACATGATCAGTTCCACCTGGCTGCAGGACCACAATTGGGATGAAACTGAATTACAGTCCAAGGTCTAATTGTGAAAGTTTGAGGTACTTCTTCCTTTCCTATTTACTAGTATGCCATGAAGCAATCAGACTTAAAGCTACATGGTGTTTAAATGGACAAAGACACCAGAACCTGACGAAAGAGAATGGGCTCAACTACATGGGACGGAGCCCAGAATGTGCAATGGCAGGCAGGGACCTATTGCACCCAATCAAACAGTTGTGGAGTCACTTACACTAGCATTTATGTGCAGAAGTTACATTACAACCTGTCCTTACCACTACTATCAGGATACCTACGTTCCCTGAAAAGATGAAGTGGGGATGCCCTCAAAAGAGCAAGCCATGAACCACAATCATTAGTACAATCTCTACCTTCTTCTTGAGCTAAGATGCCAATAGACTGGTCCTTCAAAAACACAATTCTATATATAACAGATTAGAATACTTCTACTTCTTAATACATGTGGGTTTGCAGTACCTCGCAGTTATTATGAAGTAGATGACCATTTGGTGGGACTCTCTCGTTCCACCCAGCCCTTCTCCTCAAACTTATTTTGGGCACACAGTCTTCTTGGCTAGATACTTACAGTGAGTATAATGCAGTAATTGCCATGATTCCCTTTCTCCTAGGAACTCATACTTTACTTTTTAAAATAATCATTTAGCAGAATGAATTTTGAGTCATTGCAAGATGAATAGTCAAATAATTCATTTAACTTTCCCAGTTCAAAACTTAAAGTTTGCTTTGTATCCTCAGGCAGAGCATATAAAGACAACATCGCAGCCTTGTGGCATGGTAAGCAGGAGGGCGTTTCTGAGCTTGCTGTTGATCAATGTCTTGTGAGAAAAAGCTGCCAGCACTATAGATTGTTTGAATTGCTTACTGTGATGTCCAATTATCTTTAGCATCTGCAAATACACTTACTGTTTGAATGTTGGGTCAGCCATGCTTTATCTCCTTACATCTAAAGGTCTAAAGTTGTATAGATTATTATAATCAACTAAGCTTTATAATCCAATAATGAGTCCTTTATTTTACCCTTAAAACACTTAATTCTCTGAATCAATTTCTGTCTTTCATTTAAACAGTAAATTCACAGATGTTTTTCCCATCAAGATATAAATGAGTATTTAGAGAGAAATCTTTAACTTGAGTGAGTGGTGTCATCCTATTGTCAGGTCTTCTGACCTGTTATTTCTCTTCATCTTCCAGCAAAGTTAATTTCACAACCAGTTCGGTTAATGTAACACCTAGAGGAAAAAAAATGTATTTCAACACCTTTGTAACAAAACATACCAGATGCTCTTATCCCAACACGAATTAGGCATTCATCCATTTTCAAATTCTGAAGTCTTTATAGCCAGGGGCTGTTGTGTGCATATTGGTGAGGGGATTGTTCTGGTGGAAGTTTCACCCCAGGCCCTGGCATCCATATACCCAAAGAGTCTGCAATGTTCCCCAGCCCCTTGCATCCTTATACCCAAAGAGTCTGGAATGTTCTGGTGGAAGCTTCACCCCAGCCCCTGGCATCCATATTCCCAAAGAGTCTGGGATGTTCTGGTTGAAGCTCCACTGCAAGTCCCTCCCCCTTCTCTCTCCAAATCCTGCTGCAGCTCAGAAAGCCTGCCAAATGATGACCCTTCTCCCAGAGATGCGTTTCTCAAGACCACTCCCAGAGGGTCTTGAAACTGCCCCTACCCTCCAAAAAAACAGACATGGGGTTTTCCAGTCCTTCTTTTCTGTCTCCTTTCTGGTGGACTAGAAAATCATCCAGGAGTGTTTTATCCATTAAATTAGGGCTTTTTTTCCCCTAAAATCAGTGTTTTATTTGGTCTAATTTGGATTGCTGCGTTGGCGGAGAGGCTTATTGGGGTACAGAAACTTTTCAGCGATGATTGGCTTGAACTTACATGTGTTTACAGATGCGTGCCCGCTGGGTAGGCTACGGAAGTCAAAGACACAGGGACAGGATCTTGGCTATGAATTCCGTATCATACTCCAACGACACCTTTGCCACTAACACCCATGCTCTTAATCTTTCACCCACTCCCACGTGCCACCAATGGCTTGTATTAAGGGTCTATATGCTCTGTTTTATTTTTTCTTTTATCTTTGAGATTATAGTGTCAACACATCATCTTCCCCTTCCCTTTCCTCCATCCAAGCCCATCAACACATGCTCTTTACTCTCTTTCAAATCCACGAGGGACCATATTTCTAATGTTCACGTCAAGTATCTGACAGCAGAAAAACATTTTTATGCAAAGATTCTGTCTTAACCAACCTAAACTGCATGCATGTAATGTATTAGTACATGTTTTCCCCTGTACTTACACGTCAGAGAGGCAAGACCCTCCCTACGCTAAGGTCATCATAGTCACTAGGAGGTTCAGGATTCTCCACTCTTTTTTT
>LOJH01043225.1:0-10336 GCA_001685095.1 Ellobius talpinus
GACAGAGAGAGACAGAGAGAGACAGAGAGAGACAGAGAGACAGAGAGAGACAGACAGACAGAGACAGACAGAGACAGAGAGAGACAGAGACAGACAGACAGAGACAGACACAGAGAGAGACAGAGACAGACAGACAGACAGACACAGAGAGAGAGACAGAGAAAGAGAACATGCAAGTGGAATGAAAATGTGCTGAGGGAACTGGGGAAGAATTGAAGGAGACAGGTGGGGTAGGTTTGATTAAAACATATGCATTTATGGAATTCTCAATAAAAAGGAAACTGACTTTATTCTGTAAGGAACTCATTTTGTTCAGAGTGCTTGCTAGGCCTCTTCCTGAAAAGGCCGGCATGTGGGGTCCATCAAAAAGTCTCTTCTTGTAAATAGCAGCCCAAGTATGATCTTTGAAGGAGTTGGGGTATGAACTCCCCTTGTCTCCTATCTCTCCTAAGTCACTACAAAACATTTTTCTGAGGCACTGTATTGAGCCTGGAGTAGTATGACCTGCCCTCTCACATAATGCCTAACCCTGTACCCTCATTTATAAGGTCTCTCTGGGCAGCATGACCGACTGTCTTTCATTGGGATTGGGGTGGGAAGCAAATTGGCCCTGAAGAACTGGACTGTGCTAGATGCCCAAAGTTTCTGCTGAAATGAAACAATGCAGGTTTTTCTCAAGACTTGTGGTTGTCTTAATAAAATACAGTCCCCCTTGTGGTAGGAACTTGTTCAGGTCCCCTATGATGCTGATTTTGCAGCTGCATTGCAAGGGCACAGGGGTTGTGGGGATTTCCATGTCACAAAAGAACTGGGGGTACTAGGTGTGTAAGAGAGTGACATGCCAACCACAGAAGAACTACAGCCGGATACAGGTAAGGAACACTTCCCAAGTGTTCCTTCGGGAGATGAGGGACATGAAGCACAGAGAAACAGAATCAGGTGTCTCAGAAAGACCATGTTCCATGAACCCTCACTTCTGACACTCAGCACAGCTCACATGCTGGGTATCTTAGCCAGTGTTACCTGGGGTTTGGCCTACAGTCAAGTGCTGATAAAGAAGAGACAAATCCCTCGCATCCTGATCTGTCCACTACAGCGTTTCTAAGCTGGGAAAAGCAAGGTCTACAGAGGCCAAGGGACTTCATATTTAAATGAAATCCTAATGATTTTTCTCTACCATATCAGATTTAAATGACCATAAGAAAGATAGTGAACACAAAAGTGCACTGCAAACTGTAAGGTACTCCTGAAATCCTGGGTCAATTGCTGCTTCAATCAGTCCAGCTGAGTAAGACGGTGTGACCAGACGGATGTGTCAGGATCAAATGCTACATTTGGAAACTACAGAACAGAGCTCAGTGATTCTACCAGCTTTGCCAGCTCCTCCACGGACCCTTGTTCCTGATTCCAACAATGATAACACATTGTCCATAAAATTGCCCATGAAAGATGTGCAGGAAAAATGGTTTATACATGGGGTTTCTCTAAGGTTTTATTGTTACTGTGATAAAAATATAATAATGTCAAGCACAGGGAGAATAGAGCGAAGAAAAGAAAAACTAAGAATTACCTGTAAGAGTTACCCTCATAGGGGCTAGTGGATTTGTTCAGTGGAAGGAGCTTCCTAACATGCTTAAGGCACAGCCTTCGATGGCCAGGGTAACAAACAAACCTAACCTTGGAAACAAATATAACCCGAATGGCAGTGCATCAGAAGAAGTACACCCTATTTTTCAAAACTCTTCATCAAACTTGCAGGTGTAGACTTGTCATTGCAGCTGTCTGGGGGGCTGAACATACGCTGGTTCTGGGTGCTCCTTTCCCAACAGGGAAGAGGTTCATGAGTTCAAGGCCTGGCTGGGCAACTTAGTGAGACACTGTCACAGAGTAAGAAAGAGGTCTCAGGATGTATCTTGGTAGTAGAATGCTTGCCTAGCATGTGCAAGAATTCTCTGGGTTAAATTCCTAGCATGTCTGCACACACACACCACACACACACACATACACAGAGGAGTGTGTACATGCCCACATGTACAAATACAAAAATACGCACATGCTCACACAAACACACACACGCATGCACACACATGCATAAATACACATATACATACATGCACACAAAAAGCCGTATCTTTAAACAACATTATTTAGTAGCTCTTTGTCCACCAGTACCTTATCCATTATTTCATCACTTAGAATAGAATAAAGTCCTGGAACTGGATTCTCAGATAAAGACTACACCTTTGACCATTCCTCAGGAGGATAAGTTCAAGACTTATGGGTGCATGGGACCAGGTTCTGTTCTCACAAGAACCACCTGAAAAAATAGACCTCACCCTGCCTGTACCATCATTTAAAGGAGTCGATGATTAGAGAAGCTTTGACCAAAAAAAGCCCAAGATATTTACATGATTTCAAAATAAATTACCACGAGATATTTAATTAGCTACAAAGAGAAAACTAGTTGTTCACAGTAGAGAGGCACTGTGAACACCAGGCTAACAAAGAATTCAACAGTGATGTGGTAGATGATGTCATCTTTGTCTTAAATGGAGCAGGGAGAAGGGTGCGACATTGTTTCTGAGATATTCCTTTCAAAAATGAATACCTGGAATCTAATCAGAGATACAATGGATAGACCCAAGTTGAGAGACCTTCTAACAAAATAAATGGTCTGTGTTCCTAAAAAATATCGATGTCACAAGGCATTAACATTACCTAATTTCGGTTGCAATTGCATTTCTTCCCCCATTACACTGTCTGAGTGTGCTGCTGGCCCAGGGACACTCACCGGTTCTTGTACATTTTCCTGGTATGCCACTATCTTATGTATTAAGAACTAATGTCAAGAGCTTCCAGCTCTAGTTTTAAAAGATACATAATCACATTGTCTGCAAATAACTGTAATTTTGTTTCTTCCTTTCCAGAAATCCCCCTGATTTCTGCCTCATGTCTGCTCAGAGCAGATGTAATTCACAGAATGGTGATATGGAGTCGGAGGCAGCAGTGCTGCTCTCCCGATACTGATTGGAGCAGTTCTGCGGTTTCAACCTGAAGGAAGACAGGCTCTGCCTGAGATGCTTCATGTGGAGTAGCCTCCTGTGTCTGTCACTTGTCTTGTTGCTGTGACGAACTCAGGGGCAGGCTTTTCCTGGGAATGGCGTGGCAGTGGGCACTTGGGCAGTGGGCACCTGGGCAGTGGGCACACTGCATCTGCAGCCAGAAAGCAGGAAGAGTTGTACGGTGATGCTCCATTTGCTTTCCATGATTTCTTTGTTCCGGTATCTTCACACTCACAAAGTTGGCGCAGGACACCAGAACCTAAGGCCACTCACATGGTGTCATGCTCCTTTAGCTAGTATGATGAGATGTGACAGAAACTGGGCCTGTACCTCTTTTAGATCTTACTCCTTGGGAAGATGCTGCCATAGTTGGAGTGGCTTCCTGCCTCAATTCACTAATCTAGAAATGCCCAACAGGCACACCCAGAGGCTTGCCTCCCAGGTGATACTAGACCCCGACAAGTTGAAAACCACTATTAGCCATCACACTGCAATGCCTAGTTTCTCTGAAGATTTCTTTTTCTCGATTGTGCATGAATATTGCATTTTGTCTGAATGCTTTTTGTTATCTATTGCTAATTATCATGTGGGTTTTCATATTGAAAAGCTGTCAGTGTATTAATAGACTTTTCTTCTAACACAACACTGTCCTTGCTGCTAGAACAAAGCTGGTTTAGCTGTGGTAGGCTGTTCTCTTAGCACTTTATTTTGCTGCTGTTATATCTGCCCTTCGGAAGTTCTCTCGTAGGTTTTCATTGTACCAACCTGGTTTAGCTGGAACTGTGTTCCAGAGCTCTCTTTATATAGTTCTAGATTATCTGAGTCTTGTGAGATTAATGTGCATGTGAACTGGAAATGGTGGTACATGCCTCTAATCCTAGCCCTGGAGAGGCAAAGGCAGGAGGATTGCCACAAGTTTGAGCCCAGATTTTTCTCAAACTGGTGCAGGACACCAGGACCCAATGCTACTCATAGCATGTCACATTCCTTGGCCAGCCTGACGAGGTATGACGACACCTGTGGCTCTTCTAGGTCTTATTGGACAATGCTTTCAACTTCATCTTCTGAGCCAGTTGAGGTTCAGGAAGTACAGACCCTCTGGGGACACTTGTTGATGGTGACAGATGTGGGCTCCAATCTATCCTCAGGGGTTACAGTTCTATTGTCATCAGTTGCCATCCATCTTCCTTACAGTTCTAAATGCCTTGCTGACTTTAGGCTCTATCCCCCTAAAACAGAATCAGCAACCCATGCATGAACCATTTAGACAGCACCCACCCACAGTTACCAAAGGGCCAATCCACACCATACATCCCTATTTTATGTAGCCTCAACTGGTCCTCCTTCTTTGAGCAAATCCAGATCAGAACACAGCTCAGGAGTGAGGTTAATCTAAATATACTCTCTCTCTCTCTCTCTGTTGGTTTCCTAACATCTGCTCTGTGACATGCTCAGCTCTGCTCTTGCACTAGAGACACTCTGTTGCACTGGGGTTTGCTTGCCCTCTAACTTGTGTTAGGCTTGGTCGGTTTGTGCATTGACGGAAATATAGACTTTCTTCTGTCTCTCTATGCTTGCCTGGACCATGTTCTGACTGTGACTGCATCCTTTATGTCAACATCCTCAGTGTCAACAGCCACTGCTTGGAAGCTCCTCCTCCACAGAAGACTTCAACTCCCTAGAAATACTTTTCTCCCTGGACTAAATATCTATTACAATGTAGCAAATTATCCCTCCTCCAATTTGGCAACAAGCGTCTATCGGCACATATTTTCTGGAGTCTAGAAGCTGCTTAGCTTGGTGGCTCTGGCTTGGAGTCTGCAGTGAAATGTTAATCAAAGTGTCTGCTGAGACAGCTGTCCTCTGGAGGCTCCCCTGGGGCTGACCTGGTCCCTGGCAGAAGGTATCAGGATCCTATCCTGTGGTGGGCACTTTGGGGGTACTGAAGTGAATGTCAGAGGAGTCCTCCCTACTCCAAGAAGATATTATTTTAGAGAATGAGAAGGAAGCCATGTGCCTTTGGACCTTGAGTCAACACTTTTATATACACTAACCGTTACTGCTGAGTCAAGTGCAGGCCACCCAGGTGGAGAGGAATTCAAGAGAAGAGTACTGAAAAAAAGAAAGCTATGTGAACACACTTCAGCATTAGCACACCTTAGAGCTTGAGAGAAGGCTCGGTGGGAAAGGCTTTGCCTCATAAGCACGGGAACTCAGCTCAGCTCTCCAGCCCCCCGTGTAAAGGGGGGCAGTGTGAGCCTCTAACCCTGGTGCTGGGATGGCAACAAGAGGATCCCTGGGGCCTCTTGACCAGTCAGCCAGTTTAGCTGAATTAACAAGTTCCACACTTAGTGAGAATCCCTGTCTCGAAACGTAAGGTAGGAAATAGTGAAGGAGGACAGAAAATGACAACCTCTGGGCTCCATGTGTACTCCTATGCATGTATGTCCCTATAAATAAACACCCCACACCCACATTTAAACAACTGCCACACCTCCTCCAGGCCTGTGGGGGCACTAGCTTCCCATTGTTGCTGGTCTTGTGTACCTCAAAATACATGAATTTCTTAAACCTTTCATTGAACTCTAAAACAAATTATTTTATTCAGTTATCCATAGTTAAACAGTAATGATTTGGAATGTATGTTCTTTCCAAATTGGAACACAATATATTTGGTAAGGGAATGGGGTGTTCATAGATATAAATTTTGCTGTTCATATCTAAGTTCTGCAAATCCCAATCACAGCCAAGGATCAAAAATATGTTAGGGGGAAAATGTGCTCTGTATTGAGAATGCCCAGATATTTTTCTTGCCATATTCCTTGAATAATGCAAGAAACAACTATTTATGTAATATTTATATTATATTGGGTAGTACATGGAATCTAGAAATAGCTTAAACTATACAGGAGGTTGATTCAGGTTATTGCAAATATCTCAGCACTCTACACAAGGGACGGGAGCATCCATAATCTTGGCCTTGGACTTAATCCACCATTAGATGTTTTGCTGTTTGGCACTGAAGTTTCAATGTTATTCTTTGCCATCACTGGATATGTAGAGATATGGCTGCCCAGATTGCTGAGAAGGATCTCTTTTTATCTCTGTGTAGCCCACAGGGCTGCAATCTTGACTCCAATAATTGCTGGCCCTGTGCCTTTCTGGGCTTCATTTTCCCGTCTGAAAACTGGGAGACACAAGAGTGCCCATGTCAGCATCTCCGAGCAGTTCTGGGCTTGGTTCGTGCAGAATGCTTCCGACAGTCCGCATTCGGTGAGCATTCACTTCTGGAACAACTACTCTGTTCTCAGCCCGCTGCTTCCCCCTGTTCCTAATATCAGAACAAGAGGACAAAAATCTACATTCCTGGGGCAATTTCGCTGACATTTAACTGGTTGTCATCTTGTCCTAGATTCCAGCTGTCACTTGTCAGTCCTTGCTTGAAGATTTAAAATTGCATCTGTAACATTTTCTCGGTCTCCATGGGTTTTACTGGGAGACGGCAGGAGGTTATATTGGGGGAACCAGTCAACCCATTTTTATGCCTGAACACTTGTATCTAATTTTCAAACTACCTTCTTCAATGTGATCCAAGTTAGGTGCTGAGTGATACTATATATAATTCAGCTGCTGTGTAGCAATAACCATTAAGGGACTTTAGGGTTCTGCCTGGGCACTTGCTTGGTGGCATCAAAAGACATTTCAGAGAAACCTGCCATACTTCTCAGAAGTCCATTTGGGAATTTAGATTTCCTTTTTTGTCCCCCATGCACCATCTTTCTGAATTGTAGCTATTTTCCAAAACCAATCACAGAGTCATGGAGTCAGCCCTAATACAGCAATCTGGCTCTAATCAGAGTTCCTCTTCAAAGCAGAAGTCCAGCAGCCATTGTCCCTTTTAAGTTGAACATGGATTTGCAAAGCCACCATCACCCATTAGTCTGCGTGACCTTTGAATAACCCAGACAAGCGCAAAATAAGGTTGTGAATGGAAGACTGTAGTCCTGGCTGGGGCTTGGTGGTTCTACCAGCCGCGGAATAGAAGCAGCAGCCGTGTATGCTGTGGAAGTTGTGCTCATAAACAAGTCAGCCATGGATAGGAAGGAGTCCTTGAGTAGCTTCCAGAAGACAGGAATTTCATCCTGACAGCCAAGTACACTGGCACATGACGTAACTTCCCAGAGTTTCAATTCTGTTATTGTGACCTGAGAGTAAAATCCTAGGTCACATCTCCTGGAACACTACCTTTTCAGAAAACTATAAACATGTAGGTGAGGGGGTAGAATAAATGAAACACTCAAAGAAGTGGTTAAAATACGGATTCTATTCACTGTGTGACATTGAGCAAAAAGTTTGTGTTCTTGGTACCTCAGTTTCCTATTCTGTACAAGGATAATAGCAGCACCTAGGTTGGAGTGTTGTTTTCAGGATTACGTGAAATAATGTGTATCAGGGTAATACTTAGCCAATTCTTAACCCAAGATAAGCTCCTAATAAATGGTATATACCTCATGTGTGGTCTGTCCTCTTTGAACAACTTTGGCTTTTCCTCTAAGTTCACCATAAGCTAGTGTATCTTTCTAATACAATTCTCAGCCCTAAGAATCCAGTCCAGAAGCATTAGGAAGTACAGTAGGTTCCTTATCAATTCTTTTACTTTCTATCATTTCAGTTAATTAACCAAGATCAAAAAATACCCCATGGAAAATTCTAGAAACAAAAAGTTTATGAATTGTCAATTATCATTCTGAGTAGCATGATAAAATCTGTCCATGTCATTTCATTCTGCATGGGACATGAATCATCTTTCTGTTCACCATATCTATGTGGTACATGCTACCACCATGTAGTAGCTGGGAATGAGACAGAGACAACGTTCATATAACTATTAGAATCATTATTGCATTAGAGTATATTATTGTTAATTGGTTTTTTATTGTTAGTTATTATTAATCTTATTCTGGTTATAACTCATAAGCTAAATATAGTAGATATGTATATAGAGTAGGAAAACCCACAAAATATAAGGGTTCAGCTGGATATATACAGAGCTCCCATAGGCATTTAGGAACGTATCTCTCCTGGAGGAGGGGGCTACAGAACTGGTTGGCATTAATGATTTCATAGATGCAGACAAAGAGGTGAAATGACAGTGACAATAGTAACAGGATACAAATGATTGGTCCTCAGTGTGCTCTCGGCTCAGAGCTGAGTGCTTCCACAGATCGCTAACTTAGCTTGAGACAGCTCAGCACCACGTAAGCCACACTCTTTCAGATAGCTTCCTGTGCAGCTCTTCCCTAGAGAGAAGACCAACTTTCTGAGCACTCTCTTTTTCCCTTGGCTTTTTATTGTACACTTCTGCGTATCTCCTCTGTTGTTCCAAGCAATCCAGTACTGCAAATTGAATTCTCAGTGTGGCAAAACCAAGCCAAACTGGGAGAACCAGATTACATGCTCCATTGATCTGATCTCCTCCCCCCACCCTGTTATTTGAGGTCCTAGGAAGGGTGTTCTTCACTGTCCACGGAAGAAATGGACAGGAAGAAATGGAATTTCAGTCTCACACTCAACTTCATCTTGGGTGCTGGATACAGTGGCCAGAACTGGTCACCCACGAATATCCAGGGACTGAACAAATGTATAACCAAGCCAACATAATAGAGGTCAGAAGGATGGAGAGGCCTAACAAAGATGGCGGCAATGTGCTGTGGGAAGCTGACCACAAGAAACCAAGGTGTTTTTATGGATGAGATGAACTTGACCTTGAAGGATTCTAACAAGACGACGGAGATAGGAAGATTTTTAAATGGAGGGAGCCGTGTCGTAGCAGAGACATAGCATATGGGCTGCTGGTTGTGGAGAGGTGATCGGAACAGCCTGCTGTGTATGAGGGCTTGGCGCCTGAGCCCTGGGGATTTCCAAACTTCCAGGGAGGCAAGAAAGGACACAGGGAGGGTGCTGGGGAGCCTGGGGAACCTAGCTCAAAGGAAGACTTGGCTACCTTGTTGGAATTTTGACTTTATTTGTGAACAGCAGGGAAGTCTGCTACCTACAGTCTCTGAGGAGTAACTAGGCTGCTCAGATGTGTCCTTTAAAAGATGGCTCTGTTAGGAGGGTTCAGGAGGGAGAGCCCACAGACTAGGTTGGTGAGGGATGAGACAGAGTAGGAGAACCCACATATTCCTTCCTTCCACAAGATTTAGTGCTCAGCTCTTATGAGAAAGGTTATTCTGAACCATGTTTCCATCCCCACTAGATTCAGGACTATTTGTTTGAAGAAAGAGGGCTGTGTCTCCCCCTCCTCATAAGCACTATGAACGCACGGCCATGGAGGAGAAGTCAGTTAGCATAGAAGATACACTGTGGACATTAAGTCTGATCAGGGTTAATAAGTCTACACTAATTGGATGGGTGGGTGCCCCCAAGCTTCCATTCTGAGAAAGAAAGAGGAAGAAGAAAGCGTTCTTCAGACCTGGGAACCTCTCCCTGTCTGCACAGCTGTTTTGACCAGACGCTCCTGTCATAAAGTCTTTGACAATATTTAATGTATTTCTAGAGCGTGCAGAGCCACAGGTAGTGAAGTGTCTCCATTACTGTGTGGGGCCAACTCCTCCTTCTGAAGCTCATGGCCACCGTCAGGTGTCTGCTTGAGAGCATCAATTTGTCTCGCTTTATAAGGGAATCCCTTGTTTTCCCTCTGTCCTTTGGTCAGGGCTTCCCTGTGCCAGTTTAGGATTTGTGGTTAATTCTGGTATTATGTCACGCAGTGCAGATTTGTCCTATTCAGACTGTGATCAATACTGTGTCGTGGCTCTTTGATTGTGTTTTACAAAGTCATCAGAAGTGGCGGTTGACAAGGAGTGACAAGCCTGGCTGTACCTCCATGAACACTCCCAATCTCCTCTGATCTCTAATCAGGCCTGGTTAGTACTTGGATGGGTAGAGGAATGAGAGCAAGGCAGGAATGGTGGCAGGAGCAAAAGGAATGGCGGCAGGAGAGAAAGACTGTCAGATAAGGAAATAGACTGAGAAGTGGTCAGAGGTGGTTGTATTTTCTCTTTTTATTCGTTTTTGCTGCAGCCAGAGAAGCCTGAATAGCCAAGACTGGCGGGGGTGCCGGGATTGAGACTCGGAGGCTTCTTTTCAGGTGGAAGAACAGCAACCTTTATTTTGCCCAGCAACCTTTTATACCTCTACTCCTTCTGTGGAGACCCACTGGCCAGAAAGAATACAAACATCCTTGTCAATTACAGACCACAAGGAAGTTCCGC
>LOJH01043226.1:0-14035 GCA_001685095.1 Ellobius talpinus
TTTATTTTGAAACAGGACCTGGTTCATTTCCCAGCATGCCATGGTGGCTCAAAAACTCCAGTTCCAGAGAATCTGACTCCTCAACTTGTCAGGCACCAGGCACATATATGGCACACATACATTTATGCAGACAACACAATTAAACACATAAAAATAAAATAATACTCTTTTTATTATTGTTTCGGTTTGTGTATCTCTGGCCCTGGAACTTGCTCTGTAGATCAGAATGACTTTGAACTCAGAGATCAACCTAATTCTTCCTCAGGAGTGCTGAGATTAAAGACATGTGCTAATACTCCCAGTATAAATAAATTCTTTATAAGAAAAATATTTCTTTTGTACAATTAGAAATATATTTCCATGACAGTAAGTTTGTATTTGTATGTCTTTCATGGTATACCACAATTATTTTGTATTTGTTATTAACAACCTGAGGATCCATTTTGTAGCTTTAATCAATGTGTATTTTGGGCACTAATGTCAAACATTGATAATGTATTGGCATCAGAGACTTGTTCAGATGTGAGTTTTTCATTAATGTTAACCCTGAAAAGAAATCAACAGATTTTCCATTGTTACATATCCAACAAATACTTTTTCACTACAAATATCTGTATTTTAATAATATGCCCTATCTCGAGTCTCTGCAAATAAGTTCAGTGGTCAACTCCTTCATTTTCAATTCATTGTGATCTTTGTTTGTTGTATGACCAGCATATAATTAACTAATGCATGCTCACTGTCATGCTGATCTGTTCACTATTGCAATATATAATTGAGACCTTAATTTTTCTTTCATATGTCTTTTTTTCTATTTATCATTATGTTCTGGCTATGTTTTGACCTGAGACTTCAACAATGTATCCTTTTATTTTTCAGATCTCATATAGTGACCATTTCAAAACTGTGCTGGCTAGATTTGTGTCAGTTTGACACAAATTGCAGTCTTCTGAGAGGAGAAAATTTTATTGGGAAATTACCACTATAAGATAGGCTGTAGGCAAGCCTGAAGGGCATTTATCAGTTTCTCCAACTGATTTTCTTTGTTATAGATAAAAATGTATCTGACCTCATTTAAAACTATTTAAATTTTGTGTGTTTATGTGGTGCATGCTTGTTTATGCACATGTATATATAGATGCGTTTTCCCAAATTTGTTTAAATACATTCAAGAGGCGGTCTTCAGAGTATGTTCTCTTAATTCTTTCTTTATTTCTTCTCTTGAGACAAAGCCTCTTACTAAACTTGGAACAGCGATTAGACTGGATTGAATGGACTGTGATGCGGACTGTGACACAGGGCTCTTAAGACTTGCAGGGCTGGGAATCCACAGGTCACACTTGTCAGGGAAGCAGGTAACCTAACTGGGGAATCTTCACCTCTTCCTCCTCTCCTCTAAATCCAATCACCCAGTCTCATGTCCAATCCTGTTGCAGACCATGTGCTGTGGCCTCCAACATCTGTCTCTATCTCAGTGGATCAAATGGATCAGCTCCTCCATCCTTCCTCTTCACTCACCCTGTTCTCCCAGTCCCCAAATCCAGCAGGCATTTCCCGGGTACCTTCCAGCCATGTCTGCTAAGGAAGCAAGTAGGACAGCAAAGAATGCAAATAGTGTTCAGAATATTCACTCTCCCTCCTTTCCTTCATATTCAATTCCCCAGGATCATCTCTGCCCTTTATCAGATTTACTGTTGTTGCCTCTCCTTACTCAAAGTCCCTCTCCCAATGCACTGCGCAGATCCTTGGTGCAACCTCTGCTTGGTTTTATCCAATGGACCCCCTAACACCCATTCCTAGCCCATCCACATTTTAAGTAACAGTGTCTAATACCTAGGAACATGTTTCACAGGGAACCCCCAGTGACTCCACCTTGAAAGATCTCAGAAGAATTACCTGCCAGGTGATACGCAGCCAACACACCCTCATAAGAACAGAAGAGTATTGCAAAGTAAGTGAAACACAAGACAGAGACCATAAATAGCTTCTATGGATATGCTAGAGATTCTTAAGAAGAAATGGATAAATCTCTTTTGAAATATATGAAGAAATAAACAGTGGGATTAAATGAATCAAACAGTGTAAGTAAATGAATAAAACAGTTAAAGACCTAGAAGTGGAAATAGAATTAATAAAGAAAATACAAATTGAGGGAATTCTAGAAATGAAGAATTTAGGAACAAGAATAGGAACTTCAGAGGCAAGTCTCACCACCACAATATAAGATATTTAAGGGAGAATGTCAGGCATCAAAGATACAACAGAATTCCTTGGTTAAAAAAGTCAAGTCTTAAAAAAAATCTGGCACAAAATATTCAGGAAATCTGGGATGTCATGTAAAGATCAAATCTATTAATAATAGGAATAGAGGAAGGAGAAGAAACTTGGGTCAAAGCAGAAAAAATATTTCCAATAATATCATAGAAGAAAAATTCCTTAACCTAAAGCAGGAGACACCTTTCTAGGCACCATAAGCATACAGAATACCAAACAAATGGGATTAGTAAGAAAAACCTTACACTCAGCACATGATAATCAAAACACTAAATGCAGAGGAGAAAAGAGAAGAATATGAAAAGCTACAAAGGAAAATCATCAAGTGACCTATAAATGCAGACCTATTAGAATAACACCAGATTTCTCTATGGAGACTCTAAAAGCTAAAGGAGCATGGGTAGATGTTATGCAGACTCGAAGACAACACAGATGCTGATGCAGACTACTATATCCAACAAAATTTGCAATCACAATAGATAATTAGTAAAATAAGAAATTCCATGATAAAACCAAATTTAAGTAGCATCTACAAATCCAGCTCTAAAGAAGGTAGCAGATGCAAAAATACAACCTAAGAAGGTTAAGAACAACCAAGAATAAACAAGATTTAACTCCAGACCTGTAAATCACAACAAGAGAAGAACATACACACACACACACACACACTGCCACAGCAAAATAACAGTAATGAGCAAACATTGCTCATTGGTATTTCTCAACACCAATGGTCTCAACTAATAAGTATATGTGAAAACAAGATCCATTATTCTATTGTATCCAAGAAACATACCTTAATATCAGTGATAGCTATCACCTCAAGTTAAAAGGATAGGAAAATTCCAATCAAATGGACATGAGAGTAATACTGCTGTAGTCATTTCAATATCTAGCAAAATAGACTTTAAATCAAAATTAATCAGAAAATTTAAGGAAGTTGACTACATACTCCTCAAAGGAAAAATCCACCTAGAGGATATTGAGACTGTTAACTTCTCTGCATCAAAGACAAGGACAATCAAGTTCATAAAAGGCACATTACTACAGCTTAAATCATATATTGACTCTCAGGCATTGATGGGGGTAGACTTCAGTAACCCACTTTTTGCAATATCCTGGTCATCCATGCCCAAAACTAAACAGAGAAATGTTGGAGATAACTGATATTATAAACCAATTGTACCTAGCAGCTAGTTACAGAACATTTTACCCATTTTCTTATTATTGCTTCATGGAATTACCTCCAAAATTTTCCACATACTTGGACACAAAAAAAGTCTCAACAGATGCACGAAAATTACAATAACACCCTGCATCTTATCTGATCACCACAGATTACAGCTGGATATAAACAACAACAGAAATACTATAACCTAATAGAAACTGGACAACTTACTACTAAAAGAAATAGGAATCAACACAGAACATAAGAATGACTTCTTAGAAATGAATTTAAATGAATATATAACATACTCAAACTTACAGAATATTATGAAGGCCATTCTAAGAGGTAAGTTCATAGCACTAAGTACATACATAAAACAATTAGAAAGATATCAGAGTGATAACTTACCAGCATTCTTGAAAGCTCCAGCAGAAGCAATCACAGCAAAAGAAATAGGTGGTAAGGAATAAACTCCAGGCTGAAATCAATAACTTTTAAAGGAATACAAAGAATCAAAACAAAGAGTTGGTCCTTTGAGAAAATAAATGAGATTGACAAACTCTTATTCAAACTAAGACATCGAGAAAGAATACCCAAATTGACAAAAAGAGAGTAAAAAGAGGAGCATAGCAACAGACACTTCAGAAATCCAGAGATTCATTGGAACATACTTTTAATACCTGTAACCCAACAAATTGGAAAATCTAGAAGAAATGAACAATATTCTTGATACATACCACCTACCAAAGTAAAATAAAGATCAGGTAAGCAATTTAAACAGACTTTTAAACAGACCCATAAACCTAATAAAATTGAGGTAGTAATTAAAAGTCCCCTCCCCCCAAAAAATCCCAGGTTCAGATGGTTTTAGTGCAGAATGCTACCAGACTATTAGAGAAGAGTTCATTGTAATACTCCAAAAATTATTTTACAAAATATAAAGAAAAGTAACATTCCCAGTAATTTTTTAGGTCAGAGATACCCTGATATCCAAATCAAACAAAGACACAAATAAAGGAAAAGAATTACACACACATTTCCCTTATGAACATAGATCCAAAAACTCTCAACAAAATACTTTCAAACTGAAATCAAGAACACATAAAAAGATCATTCACCATGACCAAACAGGCTTCATTCCAGAGATGCAGAACTGATTCAACGTATGTACATCTATAAATGTAATCCACCATAAAACAAATTAAAAGTCAAAACCAAATGATCATCCTATTAGATCTAGAACAAGCCTTTGACACAATCCAATACCCCTTCACAATAAAACCCTGGATGGATTAGAGATACAAGGAACATTGCTCAACATAATTAAGGCAGTTTATAGCAGCCAAGACTATAACCAAGATAAACTTAAATGGAAAGAAATGCAATTCCACTAAAATCAGGAATATATCAAGGTTGTCCAATATCTCTATATCTATTCATTATAGTACTTGAAGTCTTAGATAGAACAAAACAAGACTTAAAAAGCTCAAGGGGACACACACTGGAAAGGAAGATGTCAAAGTATCTTTACTTGCAGATGATATGACAGTGATTCTATAAATAACACTGGAAAACTCTTATAGTTAATAAACACTTTCAGCAAATTAAGTGAATAAAAATTTAACCCACAAAAATCAGTAGCCTTCCTATATAAAATGACAAAGGGACTTAGAAAGAAATCAGAAAAAAAAAACAGCTTTCACAATAGCCTCAAATAATATAAAACATCTCAGGAAAACTCTAACCAAACAAATGAAAGTCAGATATGATTAAAAACTTTGCCACTGAAGAAAGAATAATAAAAGAACTGGTGGAGATATCACCATCCCTCACGTCTGTTTTTGCTACAGAGCTGTAGTATTAAAAACAGCATGGCACTGGCACAAAATCAGAGATGCTAATCAGTGGAATTGAATTGAAGACCTAGACATAAATCCAAAGACCTATAAATACATGAATTTTGATAAAGATGCCAGAAATACACACTGGGGGTAAAAGACAGCATGGTCAACAAATGATGCTGGCCAAACGTGCAGCTGCATATCAAAAAAGTCAAATATATCCATATTTATCACCCTGAAGAAAACTCACTCCAAATGAATCAAAAAACCACAATACAGAACCAAATACACTGAACCTGATAGAAGAGAAAGTGAGGAACAGCTTTGAATTCATTGGCACAAGTAAAGACTGAACAGAATACCATTAGCACAGGCATTAAGATCAACAATTAATAAATGGGATCTCATGGAACCTTATGAAACTGAAAACCATTTGTAAGGCAAGGACACCATCATTTAAACAGTACAGGCTTCAAATTTTCTTGAAGAAGCAATTCTTTCTTTGAATACTATCCTGTAGGCATTGATTTCTCTTTCAAAGATAGTTTCCTCTTGCTTATTAAGGAGGGCTACTTGTATAAATGAAAGAATTTTTGAATCTGTGACCACTGGAGCCTTTACCCCACATACAAGTAGAATAGTGAATGTCTGGGTTCCCAGCTATAGGACCCTACTCTCTAGGCCCGAGTCCCCTCAGGCACAGTCTGTGCCCTACTCCCACCCAACTAAGCCCAGAGACCTGGGACAAGCGTCTCCACACCCCCAACCACCCACAACAACGTCTAGGACCACTGGAGCCTTGGCCCTGCCTACCACTGGAGAGGTTAGCATCTGGTTCTTCAGCTGGAGGGCCCTACTCTCTAGGCCCTAGCCTGCTGAGGCACATCCTGTACCCCACTCTGACCCAACAAGCCCCCGAGACCTGGGACCAGGCTCCTTACATACCAAACCAACAGCCCACGGCATCTGTGGCCACTGGAGCCTTGCCTGCATTCCTGACTGGAAGACCCTACTCTCTAGGCTCTAGTCCAGAGAGGCACATCTCTTGCCCCACCCCCACCCACCACAACCCCAGAGACCTGGGAGCAGCCTCCTTCCACTCCCAATCATCCCTTACAGCATCTGCAACCACCATAGCCTTGACCCTGCCTACAACTTGAGGAGCCCCAGAGCTGCATCAGCAACCACCAGAGGCACAGACCTGACTATACCTCAAGGAAGAATGATCACAGAAGACACAAGCCCCAAACGAATCCACTGGAGGGAGAGATGGGTAGATGACAGTGTAAGGATATATTCAACAGCATAAAGAGCAATATGGCACCACCAGAACTAGTGGTTCTACATCAGCAAGACCTGAACATCCCAAAGCAGATGAAGCAGAAGAAAGTGACCTTAAAAACAACTTTATGAAGATGATAGACACTCTTAAAGAGGAAATGAAAAATTCCCATAAAGAAGACAAATAATTGGAAGAAATAAACAAATCCCTTAAAGAAAACAAGGAAAGCCAAGAAAACAAAAAACCAATAAGACAGGTTAAGGAAATGGTTCAAGATTTGAAAACTGAAATAAAGGCAATAAAGGAAACACAACCGAAGGGAATTCTCAAAATGAAAATTCCGGGTAAATGATCAGAAACTACAGATGCATGCATAACCAACAGAATATAAGAGATGGAAGAGAATCTCAGGTGTTGAAGATATGATAGAGGAAATAGATTCATTGATCAAGGAAAAGGTTAAACTCAAAAAACACTTAACACAAAATATTCAGGAAAACCAGGAGACAATAAAAAAGACCAAACATAAGAATAATAGGGAAAGAAGAAGGAAAAGAAGTCTAGCTCAAAAGCACAGAAAATATATTCAACAAAATCGTGGAAGAAAACTTTCCCAACCTAAAGAAAGAGATGCCTATGAAAGTACAAGAAGCTTACACACTACCAAATAGACTGGACAAAAAAAAAGTTCACTTGCCACATAATAATCAAACACTAAACACACAGAAGCTCCTTGAATCCAGTCATAGAGAGGGCAGAGTAATAATATGAGCAAAGGGGTCAGGACCACGATGGGGAAATCCACAGAAACAGCTAACCTGAGTAAGTGCGAGCTCACTAACTCAGTACTGACAACTGGGGAACCTGCGTATGACTGAACTAGGCCCTCAGGATGTGGGTGATAGTTGTGCAGCTTGGGCAGTTTGTAGGGCCACTAACAGTCCAAATGGATCAAAGACTTTAACCTAAATCCAGCCACACTGAGCTTCACAGAAGAGAAAGCAGGAAGTAGCCTTGAACCATGGGCACAGAAGACCACTTCCTGAATATAACACCAGTAACACAGACACTGAGATTTAAAATTAATAAATGGGACCTCCTGAAATTTAGAAGCTTCTGTAAGACAAGGGACACAGTCAACAAGACAAAATGGCAGCCTACAGAATGGGAAAATATCTTCACCAACACCATATATGATAGGTCTGATTGCCCAAACCAAAGAACTCAAGAAACTAGATATCAAAATACAAAATAATCTAATTAAAAATTGGGCTACATATCTAAACAAAGAATTCTCAACAGAAGAACCTCAATTTGCCAAAAGACATGTAAGGAATGTCTTGACATCCTTAGTAATCAGGGAAATGCAAATCAAAACAACACTGAGACACCATCTTACATCTGTCTGAATGGCTAAGATCTAAATAAAACACAAATGAAAGCTTATGCTGGAGAGGATGTGGAGGAAAGGGAAAAACACTTCCATTGCTGGTGGGAATAAAAATTTGTACAGCCTCTTTGGAAATCAGTATGGCAGTTTCTCAGAAAATTTGGTATCAATCTACCTCAAGATCCAGCAATACCACCTGGGCATATACCCAAAGGATGCACACTCATACCACAAGGACATTTGCTCAACTATGTTTATAGCAGCGTTATTTGCAATAGCCAGAACCTGGAAACGACCTAGATGCCCTCAACTGAAGAATATATAAAGAAAGGTGGCACATTTACACAATGGAGTACTACTCAGTGGTAGATAAAATGACAACTTGTAACTTGCAGACAAATGGATGAATCTAGAAAAAAGAAAAAGAAATATTCTGAGTTAGGAAACCCAGACACAGAGATAAAACATGGTATGTACTCACACCTAAATGGATATTGGACATGAAGCAAAGGATAACCAGCTTACAGTCCACAGCCCCAGAAAAGCCAGAGAAAAATAGGAGGACCCTAAGAGAGACAAACATGGAACTCACTGGGAAGGGGAAATCGACAAGATCTCTTGAGTAAAATGGAAACATGTGGGAAGCATGGAGGGTAGAATGGGAGTAAGGAGGGGGCAAGGGAAGGGGGTAGGAGAACATGAGGGATCGAGAAGTTCGAGTTGGAGGAAGGAGAGAAAGGGAGAGCATGGAAAGAAATATCTTAATAGTGGGAGATATTATGGGGTTAGCAAAAAAAAATCTGGCATTAGGAACTTCCCAGGAATCCACAAGGATGACTCCAGCTAAGAATCTAAGMAATAGTGGAGAGGGTGTCTTAACTGCCATTCCCCTGTAATCAGATTGATGACTACTTTAATTACCATTATAGTACCTACATTTAGGAACTGATGGAAGCAGATTCAGAGATCTACAGCTAAGCCCTTGAGCAAGCCCCTGGAGGTCAGTCATAGAGAAGGAGGAGCGACAATATGAGCAAAGGGGTCAAGACCATGAAGGGGAAACCCACAGCAACAGTTGATCTCAGCTCTGGACTGACAGTTGGCAAACCTGCATATGACTGTACTGAGCCTTCTGAATGTGAGTGACAGGTAACTTGGGCATTTTTTGTGGCCACTAGAAGTGGAACCAGTATTTATCCCTAGTGCATGAACTGGTTCTTTGGAGCCCATTACCTATGATAGGATACCTTGCTCAGCCTTGATACAGGGAGGAGGGCCTTGGTCCTGACTCAAGTGATGTTACAGACATTGTTGACTCCCCATGGGAGGCCTCACCCTCTCTGAGGAGTAGACATAAGTGTGGTGGGAGTTATTGGTGGGAGCAGGAGGAGGGAAGTGAGAGAGAACTCAGATTTGTAAGATTGTTTTAAAAATAAAACGTATATCAAAAATAATTTTGTTCAGCAATTAAATTCACTATGAATTGTCATCAATCACCATATTTTCTCCATCTCTAGATTATCTCTCAAATAGCTTTAGGTCTTTGTTTACTATACTTTCCATTAACCATAATTTGTTTTGGCCATGTGGGAACTTCCTTAGATCTTTCTAAAAGTTACATATAAAAAAATAGAAGGTCTAAGTAACATTTCATTCTCTTTACCAAGTTTCAACTTCTATTTGAAAGATAAATCAAATGGTTGAAGACTTAAGACACCTATCTTATAGAGCTTCTATTGAGATTTGAAGTTGACTCTAGTTGTTCAACTTAGAAAGGCAGTGAGGGAGCTCTGATGCTCAGAACTTAAAGTAACATCAATAGGCTCACATAAATTAACAAACTGTCAAAGTAATGTAAATCTTATAAAAGGGAAACAATTCATGCATTTCATGTATATTTCTCACCTAATTCCACACGGATTATAGATGTTTCTCCCTTAAAAGCTTTACCCTGTATCTTCAGCCTCCAACAGAAGATGTCAACTTTACAAATGTGACATGAGGATTAGTGACTTTTGAAATCTGATGCCAAACCATTTTAAATTTATCAATCTCATCTTTCCTTAGCACTCAATAGAGTATCTCTGAGTTGGTAAATTGATTTATAATTAATATTCAAAATCATCAAGTGTTTCAGGAGAAAATAAATATTAAAAATTCAGAATTTATTTACTTCTTTGAATTTAAAGTCATTTCTAGTCATTTCATGTCACTGTGATAAATTTAAAATACTGGCAATGCTCCCTCCCTCCAAGAGCCAAAGACCACTTAACAATAACCAACACTAGGCATGAGAAAAAACACTTTTGAGTTGTTGTTCACAGCTGCACAGAAAGTTCCACAGCAGCATAGGCTACTGATATTGTCCTTGTTAGTCCTCTAGAGACAGAAGTTTAGCCGTTAGTGATGAAGATACCATGCAGTACAAAGATGCATCTCCTGGCAACTGCCAGCATGTCATGAGCTATGCTGAATGGCAGGTTCCTGCAGTCTCACATGTGGTCACAGTACAAAGAGGCATCTCCCAGCTTCTTGCTTCATGGCAGTGTTAGGGTTTTTGCTCATGCAGACGGAAAAGCTAAAGATGCAGGTAAGTACAGATTCAGACTAAAAGAGCCTCTAAACAGTTTACAGTGATTTTTAAAATATACATAGGCTTAAAAGATAGAAAAGAAAGAGCATATATAGTCGTAGTTTAATAAATATAGTTTTAAAATAATAAATGTTAAAAGGGGAGTAAAGTAATATAAAAGAAAAGGCACATAAAGATGGAATACACATAGAGTGTCTAGATTCTATATGTTACTGTATTATCTTTAAATATTTGACTGCAGAGGAAGGAACAATAGTTGCTAAGAAGTAGTTGATGGCAAATGCTGCTGAATTAAACCTACCTATATATTTTTAAAAATGCGTTGACTTCCAAATGGAATCCAAAATATATGTTACTTTGGGAAAGAAGTTCTGCTTTTATTTCCACAGAAAAATAAAAGACTGGATTTGTTCAACATTAAAGAATATCAGATTTGATCAAGGAAAATCCCCTGAAATCCTGACTGCAGATATAAAACAATAAACCTGGAAGAACTTCAAGACACATGTGTAGGGACCAAAAAATGCAGCTCCTATTCCACATTGTCTGGTAGTCAGAGAATCTGAGCAACTTACAGGCGCAATTTGCACTTTCCACACAGGAGGGGATCGCCTGACTCTTTTGAAATAAAACAGGCTTGGCACCATCCCAACAGATGCCAGGATATGCTAATGTAATTCTGTTCCTTCCAATGTAACTATGAGGTCATCTGGGGAAGAGGTGTTTTCAGCCTATGTGACAAAATGGACATAAGTAAGACATGACTTAAGTCCTTCCCCACTACCTAGGAAACAAAATGCTAATGAAGCTTTTGTTACCTTCCCCCTCAGTTTACATTGACATAAAAGCTGTTTGGAAAATAAATGCAGGTGATTGCAGGATTTGAGTAATCCCTGAAACTCCTGCCTGATACTGTTGTGTAAATTGTGTCTTCATTTTTTTCCACACCTGGTAAGAAATGGTTTAAATTGGTGCTAGTCCTCAACACATGTGATGAATATTTTATCTGTTCAAATACATTGCAAGGAATCATCTTTGAGTGACTTGTGTGCAAAACACAGTCTATTCTTGTATTAAGGCAGATATGTATGTTACCTTTAAAAGTATATGTATTTTCAGAGCAAGGGACCAGACACCAACATAGATAGATGGCCTAGGTGATCCAGCATCCAGAACAGCTTCCAGGCTTCTGCCTGAGATGATCTAACCTCACAGAATACTACAACAAAGACTTGACAATTATCTTAAATTTTCTCAGTGTCCAAAGATTGCCAACCACCCCCAAACAAGAGGAAGGAGTCTAGAAAACTATGCTAATATTCCCCAATCTTGGATTATGGATGTTTGCTATGGTTAGGGGAGGATGGTTACAAATTATTATTAGTCATGGTGAATAAAAGCTAACCAGAAAGTTAGATTCAAAGATCTCTTTCTAAAGAAAAAATGGATAAGATACAACAATGAAAAGATAAAAGGGTAGATTGTTAAATCTATTTTAATACAAAAAAGCAATTATTAACTTTTAATATTTAACATTGGTATGGGTATTGATTTATTGACAAAAATTTAAAGTTAATTTTGTTATAATGTATTTTTACTCATTTGGAGTATTGTGTTTATGTAGTTCATTTAAAATTGGAATGTGTAATTAAGAAATACAAATTAATAATCATCTATAATAATTAAACTTATACTCCTGTTAGATTTTTTCAAGGTCATACACAAATATATTTAAACAGATAGTCTTCAAATACTTCAAAGATCTACAGAATATAGCATTTAATATGTTTAATACAAGGCTTTTCATGACACTGAGACTCATCTGCTCTTGGCAGTACTGATCTACTTCTGAAAAGAGAACTGGCATTGAAAATAATTTCATATGAATTTTTCTGTCTTTATGGCAAAAGCTAGAGATGTGGGAGAAAAAATGGTTCTTGCCTCAATTGATTACAGTTACTTCCCAAATTGGGCCAGCAGGACACAAAAAAGATGACTGTCAAGATTTGCCAAGACAAGGTAGGACAGTCCATCAGAATTCTGTGCTTCAGAGAAAAGTCTGTCAGATATGCAAGTCTGGTAGGATATAGTTGGATGTCTTAACGTTACAGAAAAACTTTGGGTGACTTTCCAGGCAGCAAGATACCCCTGTTGCTAGATAGCATTTTACCCTTCTGGGGATGTTCAAGTAGTTGAAGACTAAATAGTTATACTTATAGTTTTTCTAAGTTATGATAAAAAATAAATTAGATGTGAAAATTTAGATTCACCAAGATAGGATAAATAATTGAGTATTTTCTCTAATTTTGTCAAATACAAAAGGACTGGATATTGTAACAGTAATTCATATTAACTGTTTTTGTTGAATATGATCTCACCATGGTAAAAATCAAAGCCTTCCTTTTTAAATAGACAAAAAGAGGAAATAATCATTCTGTATATGGTGAATATGTATTATTCTCATCGGTTAATAAAAATTACCAGGTATGTAGCTGGGCAGGAAGCTAGGCAGGAAAGCTAAACTGAGAATAATAGGAAAAAGGAGGCCAGAGTTAGTAGAGACACCAGCAAGAAAGCTGCTGAGAAAGCAGGATGTGTCAAAATGAGGTAGCAAGCTACAAGCCGTGTGGCTGTGGCAATACATAGACTAATAGAAATGGGTTAATTTAAATGTAAGAGTTAGTAAATAATAAGCCTGAGCTATCAGCTGAGTATTTGTTTTGTTCTGCTTTTATTTTTTTTTAAAAAAGAAACAATCTTTTTTCATTTTACATACCAATCCTAGATCCCAATCCCTCCCTTCTTCCCATTCCTTCCACTCCCCTCACCAACCATCTCACTCCTCAGAGAAGGTAAGGCACATTGTTTGGGGGATGATTCAAGGCCTTCCCTACTATATCTAAGCTGAGCAAGGTATCCATCCAAAAAGAATGGGTATCCAAAAGCCAGTAAAAGCAGTAGGGTTAAATCCTGGTCTCACTGCCAGTAGCCCCATAGTCTGCCCTAGCCATACAACTGTCACTCACATTCAGAGGCTCTAGTTTGATTTTATACTGTTTCCTTCCTTGTCTTGCTAGTGTTGGTGAACTCCCATTAGCTCAGGTAAACTGTTTCAGTGGGTGTCCCCATCATGATCTTGAGTTCCCTCATGTTATCCTCCTCCCTCCCCTCCTCTTTCCCTTCTGCCCTTTCTCCCCTCTACCCCCATGTTCAAATTTTGTCAGAAAATATTTTCTATTTCTATTTTCAGGTGGATCAGTATATGTTTTTCTTAGAGTTCACCTTGTTACTTAGCTTCTCTGCAGTCATGGGCTTGTTATTCTCCGCTTTACAGCTGCTATCCATTTATGAATGAGTACATACCATGTTCATCTTTCTGGGTCGGTTTTTTTCTAGTCCCATCCATTTGCATATAAATTTTAAGATGTCATTTTTTAATTTATTTTTATTATTATTATTAAAAAAATTTCCACCTCCTCCCCTCCTCCCA